>JAOPTO010002326.1:0-273298 GCA_033822845.1 Tetrapedia diversipes
GCGAATGTTTTTCTACCGATTACCGCGTACATTTGCGAATGTTTTTTTCGATTAATGCATGTTTCTGCGAATGTTTTTCTACCGATTACCGCGTACGTCTGCGAATATTTTTTTTCGATTATCGCGTACTTTTGCAAATGTTTCTTTAATTAATGGTTGTTTTCGCGAATGTTTTTCTACCGATTACCACGTACGTTTACGAATGTTTTTTTCGATTAATGCATGTTTCCGCGAATGTTTTTCTACCGATTACCGCGTACGTTTGTGAATGTTTTTTTCGATTAATGCATGTTTCCGCGAATGTTTTTCTACCGATTACCGTGTACGTTCGCAAACGTTTTTATTTTGATAAATGTACGTTTTACGGGCTATCTTTTAAACATTTTTGTGCGCATTATATTTCATTTTTTCTAATTAGTTTTCAAATCTCCGCGTGCTATTCTGTATACATATTCGCGTACATTTTCCGTATTCATGCCTGTAATATCTTTTGAATTTTCGTATACGTCTGCATGAGTGTTTGTGATTTGATTTGCATGATTTCACATATCCTCTTTTAAAACTAGTTCGACTACAATTCTGATTAAATGTTCACAGGGCACTGCCACTGCATCTTCAAAGGCTGCCTGGTCAATTCGAACGGGGTGCTACACTTTGAGCAGTTCTGCGGTACCATAAGATGTTCTGCGATCGGTGAGTCGCATGCTTTACCTATTTTTTATCGCGAACGTACTGTTCACAAATTTTATTGTACATCGATACAATAGCAATCATATATGTTACATCTCCCATGGCGCGTTTCTTAGCTTTGGATAGAGATTTCTTGTACTTCTCGCGTTAGGGTCCTTTACAAAATGTGAAATCAAATTTATCAAATTTGTTCATAGGTATAATTTTACTTAGTTTTTAACATTGATTGTCGTTGTTAGTTTTGCGAATTTTAAAGCGCATTTGTGGCAGCTCGGAAATCGGTCGTCGTTGGTTTTGCGCACTTCAAAGCGTCTAATGTGGTTGCTTGAAAATCTGTTGATATTGGTTTTGCGTATCTTAAAACGCTCTCAGGGGCACGTCAATCTTCTATGTTAAATAAATCTAAAGTTATCGAATATATACGTAATGTCCGGTACCAGCATAATATACTAATTGACCAGCACATTTTAATATGCTCTGTGCATACAAGCATATTTTATAATGTTCGCAAATTTGACACAACTGTGTTGATATCACACGGCCAATTCTATTTTATTTCTTCAATCGATCGATTGAACAAATCTGTTTTATCGTACCGTATCGTACGGTACCGTAGGTACCTATTTCGTTTTATTATAGCTTTTGTTAATTTATTTGTTATGGATGTATGAAATTCATTTTATTCCTTAGCAGGATCCCTCAATATCTCACATCTTTTGTATAATTATGTGTAGTTTGAATTTCAGGTGGGTCTCGTTTGCGTAGTCACCTCCTCGTGGTGAGGCCTGGGAATTGATATCGCTTTTCAAAGATTGCATGTTCTATGTAAAGCGATATCAAGCTAAGAACTACGCGTAAATCCTAAAATTCATAAGTTTTTAAAAAACTCTTTTCGGTCTTTTAGAATAAATTAAATCTTCAAAATTTTTAAAGCCTTCCTAGTTTTACATATAGACATATGTCATTGTAGACTAATACGTAAATTCTCATCCACAATTCACTGGACACTTAATAAATTTAGACTGATGTGATAAGTGTCTAATACATTTGCGCAACGTAGTTATTCAGTTTCATTAATTGTTCGCCTTATAGCTGATCAATAAACGGTTTAAATAAAATACACGAGTGTCCAGTGACTTATGGATGAGAATATCAATTCCAAATTCATTTTAACGTTTTGCGTTGCTCATTGTTGAAATTTCGTGCGAGCCCGAAATTCATTCTACATTTTACTAAAACAGTTTCACACTTTTCTTATTTATTTAACGTTAGTATAATATATTACAGACACGTAGAATGAATTTCAGACGAGTCTCGCTCGTTGCGTAGCCACCTCCCCTAGGTGAGACTCGGTAATTGACGTCGGCCTCCAAAGAATGCACGATCTTTGGAGGTCTACGTCAAGCTAAGAGCTACGCATGGTTCGCGATTCAATTTAGAGTTTTCACATGTTTGCTCCCGGTCTTAAACCGATTGGAGATTAATTAAGATAGTAAAATTGTTCGCAATTTTTGCATAATCTCTCAGTTTTGCTCGTATTCGGTCCGTCGCGATTTATAATATCGCGAAACAAAACTACTTATTCGCGCAATTGGACCTATCCAACAGTGCGAACAAGTAGTCGCGTAATATACTAACCGAATAATATGCTAGCATATTCTTGTATTGCAGGTACTTAATTTATCGTTTTTAATGTAATGTAATCGTACTACAATTTTATTCCCACAAAATTTACCTTTTTCCCACTTTCATCGTCGATGATTTTGTTTGTGCAACTGGGCTCGTTGCATTCACTCCCTTCTCATTGTCATCTGTGTCGGGGCTTGCTTCTATGCCTCCTTCTCTCATATTCATTATATTTCGCGATCAACCCGTATCAATGCATTGTCTTGGGTTCCCTACCCCCCCCCCCCCCCAAACACCGCCGATCGACCCGTTTCATTTTTATCCAGCTAGCTTCCCAGTACATAATTCAACGTTGGAAGGTACCAGTACATCGTATAGGACGTCGAGGGATGCGTGCGACGTAGTTTTAGCTATCCATAAGATAGTTTTAGCTTGTCAATTTTATTGTGGGCGCTTCTCCTGCAAGGAAAGCTTGTCCAACTTAAAGCGAAGAAATTCGCTTTCCATTTTCCTTCGCCGCCACATCGTATAGAACAATGCAATGTTCTCGCGCGTATATAGCTTCGTAATCGTTCGGTGTCTGAGAGTTTTTGCATGGCGCACTCGCTCGCCGCCGTGGTGCGACATGCGCTTAATGATTCCATGCTTCTGTCAGACACTCTCGCGAGTCTTCACCAATCTCGCTCGTGTCACGATACTCCATGTTCGCGCCGCGATCGTTGGGGCGGCGACATGTCGATGCGACTACCGGTGTCCAGCCGGGGAACTGCGGCGCTGCGTCGAAGGGAGCGGTGGTTGCCCCCGACCAGGGTTAGGTCCTGCAGGTGGACGGGTCTCGGCGCTACGCGTTGGGGACAGCGGCATGCTCCTTCCACTGGTCGCCGTGGTGAGGCGCGCCGCCAGTTTGTGACGCGTTCTTGCTTCCGTTAGTCGGCAGGGGTGGACTGTTGCATCCATCTACAGGGTCGTGCTCGAACCCTTGCCGAGCTCCGTGAGTTTTATCGCCATGACGTCGCCCCAGCGACCGCGTAAGTCGCGGCATGGATATCGTGCCACGGTCGAAGGCGGGGCGGCTCTCGAGAGCGCGTTTAGCATGGCGTTATTAAGTGCATGAGAGTGCGTCGTGCACTGCTCAACGATGTTGGCCAGCGATTGCGAACTCGGTAGTTTCGGTCGCGTCGCGATTTTTCATTGTTCGCGTTTATTACCGAACACCCACTTTGGGTGGTTTTCGGATCATTTTTTAATGATCAATCGATCACTGCATATAGTTTAGTGTTGCGAAATTAGAGTCACATCTTAGTTTTCCGTATCGAAATCCCTTTGCTGTGCACGACAATATGTTAGTGCTCATTAGCTTCGTTTTCTTACATTCGCTTTCAGTTGGACAAGCGTATCCTTGAAACGGAAACGCGCCGCTTTGCGATGCACGTTATTGTAATTTATGTGAATCCGAAAATCATTCTACTCTTTGCTAAAACATTTTCAAACTTTGTTGCTAAACTGAATGTTCAAATCATAAATTATAGAAACGTAGAATGAATTTCAGACGAGTCTCGCTCGTTGCGTAGCCACCTCCCCTAGGTGAGACTCGGTAATTGACGTCGGTTTCCAAGGAATGCATGATCTTTGGAAATCCACGTCAAGCTAAGAGCTACGCATGGTTCGCGATTCAATGTAGAGTTTCCAGATTTTTGCTCCCGGTCTTAAACCGTTTGGAGATTGATTAAATTATTAGAATGTTTTCAACTTTTCAACAATTTTTCTCATTTTTCCGTAATCCGTCCGTCGCGGTTCATGATACCGTCAAATAACTTATTCATACAAATTGGATTGATCCGTTTGCATGAACAAGTTATCGCGTAATCCACAAACTTTTTACAGGTGTAAATATTAGTTTTCCCATTTCAGGTATTTAATTGATCGATCTAATTTTATACCAAGTCTTGCAAAAACCTCACTAATGCGATAAATTCCCCTCTCCCCCACCCCCCAACTTTCCCACTCGCTAATCAGTGCTATCATATTCTCTCGATCTTTGAATCGGTTCGACACTGGGGCTCTTACATTTTTCTCCATCCAATTCCATTCTGTTCTATCGCGCGTTAGATCATTTGGTTGCGGCCGTTTCGTTCCTTTTTTACGTTTTCCACCATTATTGCATTCCATGGAATGCTCCCGATCCCTTATTCTTGTGGTGTTAAGGTTACAGTCCTGAATTATACAGTGTAGCGCTCCGATACGTTTCATAGGACAACGAGGGATGCATGCCACGTAGTTTTAATTAATCATAAGCTAGTTTAAGCATGTTAATCTTATTGTAGGCGCTTCTCCTTCAAGGAAACCTCGTCCAACTTAAAGCGAAGCAGTTCACTTTCCCTGTAAACTCGCCGTCTAATCGTATAGAACAATTCAATGTTCTCGCGCGCATATAGTTTCGCAATCGTTCGGTGTCGGAGGGCTTTGCATCGCGCACTCGCTCGTCGTCGCGCGACATGCGCTTAATAATCCCGTGCTTCTGTTAGATACTCTCGAGAGTCTTCTCCAATCTCACTCGTTGCACGATACTCCATGTTCGCGCCGCGATTCTTGGGGCGACGTCATGGCGATGCGACTACCGGTGTCCAGTCGGGGAACTGCGGCGCTGTGTCGGATAGAGCGGTGGTTGCTCTCGACCAGGGTTAGGTCCTGCAGGTGGACAGGTCTCGGCGCTACGTGTTGGGGACCCCGGCATGCTCCTTCCACTGGTCGCCGTTGTGGGGCGCACCGCCAGTTTGTGGGGCGTTCCTGCTTCCGTTAGTCGGCAGGGGTGGACTGTTGCATTCATCTGCAGGGCCGTGCTCGAACCCTTGCCAAGCCCCGTGAGTTTTATCGCCATGACGTCGCCCCAGCGACCGCGTAAGTCGCGGCATGGATATCGTGCCACGGTCGAAGGCGGGGGCGGCTCTCGAGAGCGCATTTAGCATGACGTTGTTAAGTGCATGAGAGTGCGTTGTGCACTGCTCGACGATGTTGGCCAGCGATTGCGAACTCGGTAGATTCGGTCGCGTCGCGATTCTCAATTGCTCGCGTTTCCAACCGAACACTCACTTTGGGTGCTTTTCGGATCATTCTTTAATGATCAATCGATCATTGCATATAGTTTAGCGTTGCGAAATTAGATTCACACCTTAGTTTTCCGTATCGATTTCCCTTTGCAGTGCACGATAGTTTTCAAGTGCATTTTAGCTTCATTTCATTCCATTCGCTTTAAGTTGAACAAGCTATCCTTGAATAGGATATCCGCCACTTAGGATTCAACGTCATTATAACCTGATGTGAGTCCGAAATTCGTTCTACACTTTATCAAACGCTGTCAAACTTTTATCTCTTATCTAACGTTAGAATCATAAATTACAGAAACGTAGAATGAATTTCAGACGAGTCTCGCTCGTTGCGTAGCCACCTCCCCTAGGTGAGACTCGGTAATTGACGTCGGTTTCCAAAGAAAGCATGTTCTTTGGAAGTCTACGTCAAGCTAAGAGCTACGCATGGTCCGCGATTCAGTTTAGAGTTTGCATATTCTTGCTCCCGGTCTTAAACCGATTGGAGATTGATTACATTATTAGAATCTCTTTAACTTTTGCATAATTTCTAACTTTAGTTCGTAATCCGTTCGTCGGGAGCAATGGTGCCGTTAAATAACTTATTCACATAATTGGATTAATCCAATAAGTGTGAATAAGTTATCCGCGTAATATACTAATTTTTATGTTGCAGGTATTTAATTTACTATTTTAATTCGATCCTAATGCTAATATAATTTTATTTATCTGATATATCCCGTTCGAAATTTCAACCTCTCGCCATTTTGTCGCGCTTCTGAATTCGTATCGGGGCTCGTTCATCTATATGGTTCTGATCCTCTAATCCGTTCCGAGATTTCTTGTTCCTTCGTCTTATTTCCTCTGCTTCATTGTGCTTTATGACCCACCCATATCAATGCACTGCCCTACACCCACTACCTCCCGCACCCCCCCCCCCCATTACCCTGCCCGGCAATTCATGTTTACACAGCTAGCTTTTCACCCCTTAATTCTACGTCAAAGCGTCTCCAGTACACCACACAGGACGACGAGGGATGCGTGCGAGTTAGGTTTACTTTGCCCTAAGTTAGCATAAGCATGTTAATTTTATTGTAGGCGCTTCTCCTACAAGGAAATCTTGCCCAACTTAAAGCGAAGAAACTCGCTTTCCCATTCCCCCCGCCGCCTTATCGTATAGAACAATGGAATGTTCTCGCGCGTATATAGTTTCGTAATCGTTCGGTGTCGGAGGGCTTTGCATGGCGCACTCGCTCGCCGCCGTGGTGCGACATGCGCTTAATAATTCCATGCTTCTGTCAGACACTCTCGCGAGTCTTCACCAATCTCGCTCGTGTCACGATACTCCATGTTCGCGCCGCGATCGTTGGGGCGGCGTCATGTCGATGCGACTACCGGTGTCCAGCCGGGGAACTGCGGCGCTGCGTCGAAGGGAGCGGTGGTTGCTCCCGACCAGGGTTAGGTCCTGCAGGTGGACGGGTCTCGGCGCTACGCGTTGGGGACAGCGGCATGCTCCTTCCACTGGTCGCCGTTGTGAGGCGCGTCGCCAGTTTGTGGCGCGTTCTTGCATCCGTTAGTCGGCAGGGGTGGACTGTTGCATCCATCTACAGGGCCGTGCTCGAACCCTAGCTGGGCCCCGTGAGTTTTATCGCCATGGCATCGCCCCAGCGACCGCGTAAGTCGCGGCATGGATATCGTGCCACGGTCGAAGGCGGGGGCGGCTCTCGAGAGCGCGTTTAGCATGGCGTTATTAAGTGCATGAGAGTGCGTCGTGCACTGCTCGACGATGTTGGCCAGCGATTGCGAACTCGGTAGTTTCGGTCGCGTCGCGATTCTTAATTGCTCGCGTTTTCTACCGAACACCCACTTTGGGTGCTTTTCGGATCACTTTTTAATGATCAATCGATCATTGCATATAGTTTAGTGTTGCGATTTTAGAGTCACATCTTAGTTTTTCGTATCGAAATCCGTTTGCAGTGCACGACAGTTTTCAAGTGCATTTTAGCTTCATTTTATTCCATTCGCTTTAAGTTGGACAAGCGTATCCTTGAATAGGATATCCGCCACTTAGGATTGAACGTCATTGTGATCACATGTGAATCCGAAGTTCATTCTGCACTTTATTAAACACTTCCAACCACTTATCATTTATCTAACGTTAGAGTCGTAAATCATAGGCACGTAGAATGAATTTCGGACGAGTCTCGCTCGTTGCGTAGCCACCTCCCCTAGGTGAGACTCGGTAATTGACGTCGGCTTCCAAAGAATGCACGATCTTTGGAAGTCTACGTCAAGCTAAGAGCTACGCATGGTTCGCGATTCAATTTAGAGTTTTCACATGTTTGCTCCCGGTCTTAAACCGATTGGAGATTTATTAAAATAGTAAAGTTTTTCGCAGTTTTTGCATAATCTCTCAGTTTTGCTCGTATTCCGTCCGTCGCGATTTATAATATCGTGAAACAAAACTACTTATTCGCGCAATTGGACCTATCCAACAACGCTAATAAGTAGTCGCGTAATATACTAACCGAATAATATGCTAGCATATTCTTGTATTGCAGGTATTTAATTTATCATTTTAAATGTAATGTAATCGTACTACAATTTTATTCCCACAAAATTTCCCTTTTTCCCATTTTCATCGTCGATGATTTTGTTTGCACAACTGGGCTCGTTGCATTCACTCCCTTCTCATTGTCATCTGTTTCGGGGCTTGCTTCTTTGCCTCCTTCTCTCACATTCATTATATTTCGCGATCAACCCGTATCAATGCATTGCCTTGGGCTCCCTACCCCACCCCCCCAAACACCACTGACCAACCCGTTTCATTTTTATACAGCTAGCTTCCCAGTACATAATACTACGTTGGAAGGTACCAGTACATCGTATAGGACGTCGAGGGATGCGTGCGACGTAGTTTTAGCTATCCGTAAGATAGTTTTAGCTTGTCAATTTTATTGTGGGCGCTTCTCCTGCAAGGAAAGCTTGTTCAACTTAAAGCGAAGAAATTCGCTTTCCATTTTCCTTCGCCGCCACATCATATAGAACAATGCAATGTTCTCGCGCGTATATAGCTTCGTAATCGTTCGGTGTCGGAGAGTTTTTGCATGGCGCACTCGCTCGCCGCCGTGGTGCGACATGCGCTTAATAATTCCATGCTTCTGTCAGACACTCTCGCGAGTCTTCACCAATCTCGCTCGTGTCACGATACTCCATGTTTGCGCCGCGATCGTTGGGGCGGCGTCATGTCGATGCGACTACCGGTGTTCAGCCGGGGAACTGCGGCCTTGTGTCGAAGGGAGCGGTGGTTGCTCCCGACCAAGGTTAGGTCCTGTAGGTGGACGGGTCTCGGCGCTACGCGTTGGGGACCGCGGCAGGCTCCTTCCACTTTGCCGCCGTTGTCGGGCGCGTCGCCCGTTGTTGGCGCGTTCCTTCATCCGTTAGTCGGCAGGGGTGGACGGCCGCATCCATCTACAGGGCCGTGCTCGAACCCTAGGTGGGCCCCGTGAGTTTTATCGGCATGGCATCGCCCCAGCGACCGCGTAAGCCGCGGCATGGATATCGTGCCACGGTCGAAGGCGGGGGCGGCTCTCGAAAGCGCATTTAGCATGGCGTTATTAAGTGCATGAGAGTGCGTCGTGCACTGCTCGACGATGTTGGCCAGCGATTGCGAACTCGGTAGTTTCGGTCGCGTCGCGATTCTCAATTGCTCGCGTTTCCTACCGAACACCCACTTTGGGTGCTTTTCGGATCGCTTTTTAATGATCAGTCGATCATTGCGTATAGTGTAGTGTTGCGAAATTAGAGTCACACCTTAGTTTTCCGCACCGAAATCCCTTTGCAATGCACGACAGTTTCAAAGTGCATTTTAGCTTCATTTTGTTCCATTCGCTTTCAGTTGAACAAGCGCATCTTTGAGTAGGATATCCGCCACATACAATCGTAAATCATTGTTACTTCATGTTGATCTGAAGTTCATTCTACATTTCATTAAACAGTTTCACACTTTTCTTATTTGTTTAACGTTAGAATCATATATTATAGACACGTAGGATGAATTTCAGACGAGTCTCGCTCGTTGCGTAGCCACCTCCCCTAGGTGAGACTCGGTAATTGACGTCGGCTTCCAAAGAATGCACGATCTTTGGAAGTCTACGTCAAGCTAAGAGCTACGCATGGTTCGCGATTCAATTTAGAGTTTTCACATGTTTGCTCCCGGTCTTAAACCGATTGGAGATTTATTAAGATAGTAAAATTGTTCGCAATTTTTGCATAATCTCTCAGTTTTGCTCGTATTCCGTCCGTCGCGATTTATAATATCGTGAAACAAAACTACTTATTCGCGCAATTGGACCTATCCAACAGCGCGAATAAGTAGCCGCGTAATATACTAACCGAATAATATGCTAGCATATTCTTCTATTGCAGGTACTTAATTTATCATTTTAAATGTAATGTAATCGTACTACAATTTTATTCCCACAAAATTTCCCTTTTTCCCACTTTCATCGTCGATGATTTTGTTTGTACAACTGGGCTCGTTGCATTCACTCCCTTCTCATTGTCATCTGTTTCGGGGCTTGCTTCTTTGCCTCCTTCTCTCATATTCATTATATTTCGCGATCAACCCGTATCAATGCATTGTCTTGGGTTCCCAACCACCCCCCCCCCTCCCCCCAAACACCGCCGATCGACCCGTTTCATTTTTATCCAGCTAGCTTCCCAGTACATAATTCAACGTTGGAAGGTACCAGTACATCGCATAGGACGTCGAGGGATGCGTGCGACGTAGTTTTAGCTATCCATAAGATAGTTTTAGCTTGTCAATTTTATTGTGGGCGCTTCTCCTGCAAGAAAAGCTTGTCCAACTTAAAGCGAAGAAATTCGCTTTCCATTTTCCTTCGCCGCCACATCGTATAGAACAATGCAATGTTCTCGCGCGTATATAGCTTCGTAATCGTTCGGTGTCGGAGAGTTTTTGCATGGCGCACTCGCTCGCCGCCGTGGTGCGACATGCGCTTAATGATTCCATGCTTCTGTCAGACGCTCTCGCGAGTCTTCACCAATCTCGCTCGTGTCACGATACTCCATGTTCGCGCCGCGATCGTTGGGGCGGCGTCATGTCGATGCGACTACCGGTGTCCAGCCGGGGAACTGCGGCGCTGCGTCGAAGGGAGCGGTGGTTGCTCCCGACCAGGGTTAGGTCCTGCAGGTGGACGGGTCTCGGCGCTACGCGTTGGGGACAGCGGCATGCTCCTTCCACTGGTCGCCGTTGTGAGGCGCGTCGCCAGTTTGTGGCGCGTTCTTGCATCCGTTAGTCGGCAGGGGTGGACTGTTGCATCCATCTACAGGGCCGTGCTCGAACCCTAGCTGGGCCCCGTGAGTTTTATCGCCATGGCATCGCCCCAGCGACCGCGTAAGTCGCGGCATGGATATCGTGCCACGGTCGAAGGCGGGGGCGGCTCTCGAGAGCGCGTTTAGCATGGCGTTATTAAGTGCATGAGAGTGCGTCGTGCACTGCTCGACGATGTTGGCCAGCGATTGCGAACTCGGTAGTTTCGGTCGCGTCGCGATTCTCAATTGCTCGCGTTTTCTACCGAACACCCACTTTGGGTGCTTTTCGGATCGCTTTTTAATGATCAGTCGATCATTGCGTATAGTGTAGTGTTGCGAAATTAGAGTCACACCTTAGTTTTCCGCACCGAAATCCCTTTGCAATGCACGACAGTTTCAAAGTGCATTTTAGCTTCATTTTATTCCATTCGCTTTCAGTTGAACAAGCGCATCTTTGAGTAGGATATCCGCCACATACAATCGTAAATCATTGTTACTTCATGTTGATCTGAAGTTCATTCTACATTTCATTAAACAGTTTCACACTTTTCTTATTTGTTTAACGTTAGAATCATATATTATAGACACGTAGGATGAATTTCAGACGAGACTCGCTCGTTGCGTAGCCACCTCCCCTAGGTGAGACTCGGTAATTGACGTCGGCTTCCAAAGAATGCACGATCTCTGGAAGTCTACGTCAAGCTAAGAGCTACGCATGGTTCGCGATTCAATTTAGAGTTTTCACATGTTTGCTCCCGGTCTTAAACCGATTGGAGATTTATTAAAATAGTAAAATTGTTCGCAATTTTTGCATAATCTCTCAGTTTTGCTCGTATTCCGTCCGTCGCGATTTATAATATCGTGAAACAAAACTACTTATTCGCGCAATTGGACCTATCCAACAGCGCGAATAAGTAGTCGCGTAATATACTAACCGAATAATATGCTAGCATATTCTTGTATTGCAGG
Organism: Tetrapedia diversipes; assembly: GCA_033822845.1. Lineage (NCBI taxonomy): Eukaryota > Metazoa > Arthropoda > Insecta > Hymenoptera > Apidae > Tetrapedia > Tetrapedia diversipes. The sequence goes on from JAOPTO010002326.1 coordinate 11,703, forward strand.
TACTTAATTTATCATTTTAAATGTAATGTAATCGTACTACAATTTTATTCCCACAAAATTTCCCTTTTTCCCACTTTCATCGTCGATGATTTTGTTTGTACAACTGGGCTCGTTGCATTCACTCCCTTCTCATTGTCATCTGTTTCGGGGCTTGCTTCTTTGCCTCCTTCTCTCATATTCATTATATTTCGCGATCAACCCGTATCAATGCATTGCCTTGGGCTCCCTACCCCTCCCCCCCAAACACCGCCGACCAACCCGTTTCATTTTTATACAGCTAGCTTCCCAGTACATAATTCTACGTTGGAAGGTACCAGTACATCGTATAGGACGTCGAGGGATGCGTGCGACGTAGTTTTAGCTATCCATAAGATAGTTTTAGCTTGTCAATTTTATTGTGGGCGCTTCTCCTGCAAGGAAAGCTTGTTCAACTTAAACCGAAGAAATTCGCTTTCCATTTTCCTTCGCCGCCACATCGTATAGAACAATGCAATGTTCTCGCGCGTATATAGTTTCGCAATCGTTCGGTGTCGGAGGGCTTTGCATGGCGCACTCGCTCGCCGCCGTGGTGCGACATGCGCTTAATGATTCCATGCTTCTGTCAGACACTCTCGCGAGTCTTCACCAATCTCGCTCGTGTCACGATACTCCATGTTCGCGCCGCGATCGTTGGGGCGGCGTCATGTCGATGCGACTACCGGTGTCCAGCCGGGGAACTGCGGCGCTGCGTCGAAGGGAGCGGTGGTTGCTCCCGACCAGGGTTAGGTCCTGCAGGTGGACGGGTCTCGGCGCTACGCGTTGGGGACAGCGGCATGCTCCTTCCACTGGTCGCCGTTGCGAGGCGCGTCGCCAGTTTGTGGCGCGTTCTTTCATCCGTTAGTCGGCAGGGGTGGACTGTTGCATCCATCTACAGGGCCGTGCTCGAACCCTAGCTGGGCCCCGTGAGTTTTATCGCCATGGCATCGCACCAGCGACCGCGTAAGTCGCGGCATGGATATCGTGCCACGGTCGAAGGCGGGGGCGGCTCTCGAGAGCGCGTTTAGCATGGCGTTATTAAGTGCATGAGAGTGCGTCGTGCACTGCTCGACGATGTTGGCCAGCGATTGCGAAATCGGTAGTTTCGGTCGCGTCGCGATTCTCAATTGCTCGCGTTTCCTACCGAACACCCACTTTGGGTGCTTTTCGGATCGCTTTTTAATGATCAGTCGATCATTGCGTATAGTGTAGTGTTGCGAAATTAGAGTCACACCTTAGTTTTCCGTATCGAAATCCCTTTTGCAATGCACGACAGTTTCAAAGTGCATTTTAGCTTCATTTTATTCCATTCGCTTTCAGTTGAACAAGCGCATCTTTGAATAGGATATCCGCCACATAAAATCGTAAATCATTGTGACTTCATGTTGATCTGAAGTTCATTCTACACTTCATTAAACAGTTTCACACTTTTCTTATTTGTTTAACGTTAGAATCATATATTACAGACACGTAGAATGAATTTCAGACGAGTCTCGCTCGTTGCGTAGCCACCTCCCCTAGGTGAGACTCGGTAATTGACGTCGGCCTCCAAAGAATGCACGATCTTTGGAGGTCTACGTCAAGCTAAGAGCTACGCATAGTTCGCGATTCAATTTAGAGTTTACGTATTTTTGCTCCCGGTCTTCAACCGATTGGAGATCGATTAAAACATCCGTCACTTGCAATTATATCGTCAAATAACTTATTCACACAATTGGATTATTCCAATAAGTGTAAACAAGTTATCGCGTAATATACAAGTTATCGATTAATTTGTCGATGTGTTCTCGTGTTGCAGGTAATTAATTTACTATTTTAATTTACCTGTATGCCAGATATAACTTAATTTATCGGATGCATCTCGTTAGTATCTGTCATTTGCTATTTTGTAAGGTTTAGTGCATTCGATTCAGTATGCACACCGGGACTTTATACCTTTTAGTTATTGATTCTAAACTGCAGCCAGTACTTATCTGTATCATAAAGTACCGACTTATTAATGTAAAATGTTAAAATGAGACTAAATGTTATTACTTTCGTTGATTTTTGTGGGATGTCATTTGTTTATTTGCAATATAGTCCCTATTGGAACTGTTCTGAACAGTAAAGGCGAGTGACATCTATGGATTTTTTTTACAGAATCGTTATTCCAGGTGTGGTTCACCAATCCCATAAAATCTGTACATCTTCGACATATGTTGTCTGAAGTATTATAATTGCAGGAGATATGATTTTATTGACCGATTGATTGTTCATGGTGCCGCCATCTGTCGGCTGGTTGTCTTTATCACGTATGGGTAACCGCGGTACCTAAAGAACTGAAAGCGTATCTCTAAATTTCGATTCGGATGCACATTAAAAAGATCCCCGTCAGAGAGTGTATGTGTCTTTATGGAACAGTTTTCTAATTAATTTTAGTTTTTTATTCAAAGCAATTTCAAAGGCCACTTTTTCATAGGATACTTCAAAGAAAGTGTTGTAACATTGATTTCGGTATTGATTACAATTTATGAATAATTTAAAAATATCATGTACGATAAATAACGTTTACCCGAGGTCCCGACAACGTTGCATTCGTTCCTGGAGACGACAGACGCGAAGCGACGTGACATTTTGTCGATGACGCGACAACTTTGTGATATCGAATCGCGTTCTTTGATCAAAAACATTTTTACGCATTGCGTCGTACCGCTTCTGTTAATGTTCAATACATCTAATTGTTTCGGAAAGTGTACTAAAAATTGAAAAAGTGACGCGTGAACTTGACACAGATTAGAGAAGTGTGCAGATGTCGCGTGTTCGCGAACTATGAGTGACACAGTATGTCGCTATGCGGTTTGTGCGGCAACCGGTATAAAATTCAAAGTCTTATCGCTTTAATATCCAGATAGACGTAAGAAACGTGAAAAACGCTTGTTGGTTCAACAGATAATCTCTCGCTAGAGTTTCGTTTCAGCAAAATATACATTTCTTTCGAAGTGGAAAGCGATCGTACTTGATAAAGCGACGCATTTCTTTATTTAGTCGAAAAGAAACGAAGAATGGAAAAAAAGATGGACGAGACGAGGAACTACATAAATTTGGTGTTGACGGTTAAAAAGTATCCAGCGCTTTACGATCTCAGCTGTAACGATTATCACAACAGAGTCGTACGGAATAAAATGTGGCGAGCGGTAGCGCAAGAGGTGAACGCTTCCGGTAAGGTATACGCATTCCGAGTTCAGTCGTTATCGACCGAGTACTCCTTCAAAATTTCAGCGGATTTTTAAACGTGTTCACGTGTTTTCTAACAGCCGCGGAATGCAAAGAGAAATGGAAGAACCTTCGCGCGAGCTTCAGCAGGCATCTGAGAAATCAGAGCATGGCGAATTCGAAATCGAAAAAACCGTACTACATGGCCGGTTACATGGATTTCTTACTTCCCTACAGCAAACTTCGCAGGTAACTGACGCGCAGTCGATAATCGTCAGCGGGATCACATGACTAGTTAGTTAACCTCTAGGCTACTGTGGTTACTTATAGACGCTTTTAAATTTTACATTTGTAATACTGAGAGCGACTATAGGCGCTTATCCCATTACGGTCGCCTAAAACTAAGGGTAGTTTGGCTTTCTGATACGGAAGGTTCCTATAGGCGCCCTGATATTTACCGTAGCAATTCAGTTCAAAATACAAAGCAAATAATATTGTTTTAAAATAGTGAAATTCAGTTTGATTACTCAAATATATTTTCACAAAAATGCGTCCCTACCCAAAATTTCACCTAAAGTTCTCGACGTACATTGTAACTGAATTCCTACCTACGTATGGTACGACCGATGCGTTTCAAAGTCTGTCATAATCAAAGGGTTAAAAAAATGATCTTTATTTGTTTTTTTCTCATGTATGCCCAGACAGGACGACAATTTGAACGAGGATGGTCCGACGATTCAAGATAGGTGGACCGAGGAGGAGACCGCTTCGAACGCATCTTCCAATTACGAGAAGTTAAGTAAATGTGAGCAGAAGTTGCCGGAGCTAGACAGAGAGGGCAACGGAAGGAATGAGGAGCACGCGTTCGCGAGGAGCAAAATGATCAGACTCGCAGACGACAGGCTATTGACACATAGATATTCATCGGATAATTGTGTCTTCGCCAATAGACGAGACCATGATGAATCGGTCAACGACGCGGATTTGTTGTTCTTTAAGAGTCTGCTGCCCGACGTGCAACAGATGACCAGACAGGAGAAAAGAAACTTTAAAATATCTGTGTTAAGTCTGATCGATAAAATATTGAACGAGAAAGAATCGTCCGTGTCCGTTGAGCACGGTATCTCTGGTTCCGTGGTGAAAAATCAGCAGGAAGAAAGTGAAGAACCGTTTTAAGCTAGTATTACCATGAAATTATTTCATTGTAATGATAGTAATTAAGGCATTGTACAAACGTAGGACAAATAAATTACATTTCATAAAATGGGATGTACAAAGGAGAATTTCAAATTTGCGCGGGAAACCTATTAAGTATAGTATATGTTCTATAATAATTTATAATTCGTTACAATTTATATCCATGTTATAATTTAATGAATAGCGTAACAAAATAATGCGTGTAACTACATAAAAACGAATGAAACGCATATGTGCATATTTTAACTGTGTATTACTAACAAAGAACGTAAAAGCGGGATTTCACTAGTGGACAACATAAACGTCACATTTCCTTTCCCTTTTTTTCTCTCCTGCGACTTATTTTTGTTGATTCGTAACTCATGAAAGAAGCTGAACAAAAGTGATCAAAAAGAATTCGCACGATCAAGACATCGTGTTTGTAACGTTGAGAACCACTGAGGAATGTTGATTGGTGAGTCTAGGCAACGCGGCATCTTTGACTCAACGGAAGAAACTAATGAAAATCAAGCGTATGTTACACCAAAAGGTTCGGCTATTTCCGGATAATCGTGCGGAAACAACCGAATTGCGCGTCCAAGCATTTCACATACACATTTTTGCAAATACCATGCAAGATAATGCACTTGTGCACGTATGCACGATTCTTTGCAGACAAATTGCCATCACAGACTATACTTCATACTAAGAAGGTATCCTAAGAAAAATCGTATAGCTAAACAACGCAAAACAAGCAGAGAATAGATACTTGTATAATTAACATTAAACGATACTAAGATACTCTTATTTATTTTTATTTATTTTAAGTATAATAAAAAAAATGCATAAAATTTCTCGTTGAAATAAATATGGTTAATGTACACCGGTCTTAGAAATAAGTACGTATAATTATATTTAAAAAACCCTTTAAAGATTTTATATTGTTGAGATCCCGCCATTACTTCGATTGGATGTGAAAGAATTTTAAATTAGATTGTACCTACATTGGCGTATATCTAAATTTTTGATACCATACGTTCTTATATAAAAAATAATATACGCAGTACATATTGCTCAGCAGATTCGATATTAGTTACAACAGAATAAAAAGTATAATCGTATAAACAGAAAAATACCTAACTATTAGTTAACGATTAAACCGTATTATAAGCATATTTACTGACCCTTTGATTGAGTCATACATTTTTCATGAAAAGCGTTTATCAGTAATACGTATCAGGTTGGGAACACGTTAAAACACTTAAATTCTTCCTCGATTATTTCATATCATGACCAGGATCTTCGCGAAGAAAAGTTTCCCGCTTGTGCGAACTTAACAAGAGTAAAGCATATACACGTCACAAAAGGCACACTTGTCGCATCAGTTTGTAATACGATAAAATCTGTGCTCAATCATCATACAACACGGGTGAAGCAATATCCTATGTACGTACCTGGGAGTTAAACGAATAACGCGCATGTGCCGATTCGAAAAGACCAATCAAAGCAAAGAAATGCCACGGAAGGGACACTGGGGGGGCTCTTGGTGGCCTTGCGCGTTCTTCCGATTCCGTGGAAGCTGGAGGTGCGTCCATTTTGTTAGTACGTACGATCCCGGTTAGTCGACGCCGGTGCAAAGTATATAATTCCCGTTCGCGACGAGTTCGCGTTACTGGTAGTAAGGGTTACGGAGCCAGTGGCTGTCTTTCGGCGGCGTTCGTGATTTCGTGTCGGTATACCGTGAGCACAGAGAGCGCAGCTGGCAAGCGTGAGAACCTACTTGTAGATATCGCGCAAGAATCAAGGAAGCCGTTGTAAGAGAGCCGTTGTCGCAGGGCCGCGAAACGCGTCGCGTACCCGGTTCGTCGGTAGTTCAGTTTTTAGCAAGATGGCGGAATTACAGGGAACCCCAGTTGCCCAGGACGCCCTGTCCGTAGCTCAGTTGGAGCTCGGTGGAAATCCGAATGCCTTGGCTTTGCGTAGGCCATTTGACCCCGTGGCACATGATCTCGACGCAGCCTTCCGCCTTACGCGGTTCGCCGACCTAAAAGGATGAGGGTGTAAAGTCCCTCAGGAGGTTCTTGGGAAACTCTTAGAGGGACTACAGGCTGACGATGGCAGCGCACAAGATCATGAGCATGCCCATTTTATGCACATGGCCATTCCACGCATCGGTGAGTAGATATCGCTTTTATTACGCGCGTATACAGAACCTTAATGCGCCGACATGTTTGATTTTATACCGCGTCTTGGTTTTGTCTTTTTTGCACATGCATTTGTGATTTTTACCAACTACATCAAGACATACAATTAAACACCCCCTTCATTAAAATACGACTTCAAGTTTTTGAGAATTATCTTTATTTAAAAAAATAACTGAAATAATTTTGCGATCAATGAAGTAAATTACTAATTATTATGGGGACATTTTTGCCGGCAAAAATTTTCCATAACTAAAATAATACGCGATACAACATTTATCATTAGATAACATTTATTACATACAATATAGTGTAATAATTGTTAAAATTTTACACCTGCTGTAAAAATTTCGGATGTAAACAAATTTTATTCGCGATACCTAAGGTGCAAATATTGCAGAAGGCGGCACTATTATACTAGCAGCCATGTTATCGCCTCCCGCCCGATTTTCTCCCACGCCACCGGAAATATGAGTGTTCTCAACTTATTATACTTGAATTATGTTCAAAAATTATTTGAATCGACAAATATAAAAATAAATTATTTACTAATAATATTATGTATTGTTTTAACTAAAATATAACTACTTATAAATATATATAAAGCATATAAAAAAATATATAACGTTCCGAAATATTTCGTATATCTTTAATTTAAAACTATGAAAATGGGTTTATATTTTTGTTCTAGGCATTGGTATGGATTCCTCCGTAACTCCACTGAGGCATGGAGGGCTCAGTTTGGTACAAACTACAGATTTTTTTTATCCATTAGTAGATGATCCTTACATGATGGGTAAGATATACACAAAGATTAAAATCCTTAGATTTTACCACTTATATTTTTGTTGTTTTATATTTCTATGAATGCATCAGATAAAGCAGTGAAATTTGTATTATTCTTTATTAATGATAAGGTCACATAGCATTTTGTTTGACCACTGCTATTGGAGTACTTTTACAGGTAAAATTGCATGTGCAAATGTTATCAGTGATTTGTATGCAATGGGTGTCACTGAATGTGACAACATGCTGATGCTGTTAGGAGTCAGTACAAAAATGACTGAAAAAGAAAGGGATGTTGTTGTTCCCTTGATCATGAGAGGGTTCAAAGATTCTGCCTTAGAAGCAGGAACAACAGTGACAGGAGGTCAGACAGTTGTTAATCCTTGGTGTACAATAGGTGGTGTTGCTTCTACTGTTTGTCAACCCAATGAATATATTGTGTAGGTATTTCAGAATAAGTAATGTACAGCTGTATCATTTCTCATTTGATGATAATGATATACATGCAGGCCAGACAATGCAGTTGTAGGTGATGTTCTTGTATTAACAAAACCACTTGGAACTCAAGTTGCTGTGAATGCTCATCAGTGGTTAGACCAACCAGACCGTTGGAACAGAATCAAACTTGTAGTCAGTGAAGATGATGTAAGAAAAGCTTATCAAAGAGCGATGGACAGTATGGCCAGGCTTAACAGAATAGGTATGTGTTGTTATGTTCATAAAATATTTGAAAGCATAAAAGTTGAGACTGAGATAAAAATGATTTTCGTATTTTGCAGCGGCTAGATTAATGCATAAATACAATGCACACGGTGCAACAGACGTCACGGGTTTCGGGCTTCTCGGACACGCACAAAATCTAGCCAAGCATCAAAAAAATGAAGTCTCTTTTGTTATTCATAATTTACCCGTTATCGCTAAAATGGCAGCTGTAGCAAAAGCTTGCGGTAATATGTTCCAACTTCTTCAAGGTCATTCGGCAGAAACTAGCGGCGGATTGCTCATTTGCTTACCTAGAGAACAGGTTCGTAATTGCTTATTCTTGAAATTGTTTGCCCAAATATCCTGCTAATACAGTAGAGTATATCGTTTCTCGTGAGATACTTTAAAGAACAGCAGGAAGAGTAATAGAGATATCCATGCCGATTTGCTACTTTAGCATCTTGGTGCTGTCGATTCTCTTACACTTCTGATATCGTGCGATAATGAATCATTAATAGTTAAATACTTATGATTTACAAATGATTTATAGGCTGCTGCATACTGCAAGGATATTGAAAAACAAGAAGGATATCAAGCGTGGATTATTGGTATTGTAGAAAAAGGAAATCGCACAGCCAGAATAATTGACAAACCGCGAGTAATAGAAGTACCAGCTAAAGAAAAGGATGGGGAGCTTTGGTAAAAAATCGAAGATGTTCGTGAAATCTTTTTATTTACTTCCATGTGTTTAAAAAGTAACACACGCAACACAGAAAACACGCATTTACTTAGGCTGACACTATTGTACCAGATTCAGTGCACTTACCTGTGCACCATTATTTTGATGGAATAACGAATTCTTCAGTCTTTTTACTGGATAAAGTATTGATGATACATTCGTAGCAGTTTCGATTATATTGTTTGTTTTATGGGTTAAAAAAACAAGATATAACAATAACGATTTATACTTATACGTTATCTTTATTGTTTAATCCCAAGTCTTAGCTTAAGAAGATAAATGTTTCTTTTTTTTTGTTTCCTAATCTTTATCGAAAACTGAGGGGATTTTGTAATAAAACGTGTGTAAAATGTTCTTAGTGGTCTCCCAGACAACTATGAACGATTATTCGGAACAATTCGATAAAAAAAGAAATATAGGGAAGCAATGGAATGGAAAAAAAATGAGTTTAGGTATAATCTTTCTAAGATTAAAACTACATATTTTAAGTATAGCCCTAGGTAGCACTAGGCTAAGCTTCAACTATTTGATCAAAGTTGCAATATGTTGAGTGACATTTGGGTGCTTAGTGTTAATTAAGAATGTTAAGGTACACACAAATGACAGTTCGTGGTTATAAAGATCTATAAATATATTTTAAGGGAATATACAATTATATCACACAAAAAAAAGGTTTTAACAATGTACATTAATTTAATTGATCAATCTACCGGGGAAAAAAAGTCATTCGAATCATAGCTATATAGGTGCAAATTTGTAAACAGGCGTTATTACTATCCCGTACTACGCAATGATAGGCTTTCAATGCCAACGAGATTTACACGATTTGTAATTTTGATCTATTGTTACATAGAATGTGTAAGATGTCCAAATGAAAGAAGGCCTTCTCTAGTTTTCTCGTTACATACGCTTTTGAAAATAATTATAAAAGAAATACAAGAAATCGAGCACAGGCCCTAATGTTGTATTACTTTTTCATATGAATAAAGTGCTACTTTGTCAATAAAAAAAGAAAAGAGTTGTCATGATCAAATTTTTTCCTTTGCACGAAACATGTTCAAAATGGAAGGATCGTTTCGCGCCACAAACGGAGCAGTATTGCGAGATATTGCAAAAAGTGTGCGTCACGAATGTATTACGTAGTACATGCATGGGCATGTTCCAAGCAGCCAACAATCGAGATAGAAAAAACTAGTCGGTTGCACTTATTGGTTAATCACTTATCTGACGAGTTAGTAACTGGCGGCCATCATGGTTCACAGGTCAATCGTTTATAGATAGAGTAACACTTTGTTTCAAAGAGTTATACTTGCCGCACAGTATTCTCGCGTAAATCATCGTGGAAAGGGAAAGTACAAAACAAGTAGAGGACCGGCGCAAAGGATCGAACGTATTCTTCTTTTAATACAGTGTTTTTTTAAAGTGACGATTTAATGGTAGCGCTATCCACGTGGTGTTCCAAGGCTGCGGCCTTCAGGGCCGTGATATTAGGTGCCCCCGCTTCTGGCAAGGGCACTATGTCAGCCAGAATTGTTGAACATTTTAAGGTGGCTCATATATCTAGTGGTGACAAATTACGACTTCACATGAATAGTAATACCGGTACGTTCTAAGCCATCCATTGTTAAATGTATCGTTGAGTTATCTCGACAAACACAAGATCTTTAAATATCACTTGCCTTTATCCCTTCAGATTGAAACCTCTGCATATTACTCGCATTCCTAATGCAAAATTTGTCAATAACATTTTTCGATTTTAGGTATATTGATGATATTGTACCTAAACTATGCTTTTGTTTCATGAAATACAGCTTGAAGAGCATTCGTTCCCTCCGATATTTTCCAATCAGGTTAAAATGATCCTTGCTTATTTAATCTGACGTACAATATTTGTACTATACTCATTGATAGCTAAATTTACATGGCAGTGATTGAATGAAAAGCGTACACTTTATTTATAAATACTCAGTTACGTATTTGGACCCGTGCTCGGAATTATATTGCATCATTATATCGCTATTAGCATCGATTTCGTTGATATTTTGTAGTTGAAATTTCACACGTAGTATAAGTTATCGATACGTGAAATTAATTTGATCGTTAAACATCAATTTCCTTCGTTGTTCTGATTCAGCCAATAAGGATACGTGTTATCAAAATTGGTTCGATCAGGCCAACGCACCTCCCGCTCATCCATTGTAACTATTTTACACTTTTATGAATGAAAAGTTAGACATAATCAATAATCTCGTGGAAAATGAAGATCTGCGTGTATCGTTTTATAAATTTCACGAAAAAAAAAAACAAGAATTAAATTCCTGAAATTTTGTTCTAATCTATGTGAGCTGTTTAAAAATTCCCTCAAGGAAACACAGCTAATTGTACGCAATTAGATTGTCTCCCTCTCTATAATTTTACACATTATCGTTATCGTTAAGTTCAATTTCAATTTTATTCGAGCTACGAAAAAAGAAAAGAACGTTAGCCTCTTTGTTACACGAATTTCATTAACCTTTCACGGATAAAAATACGATTGCTCGTCGATAGAATTATCGTTCGTTTCAAAGTCCACGCATGTAACACATGAAATAACAAGAAAAACGACCGCATCATCGTTCTTCATGAAACGGCTGAACGTAATCGAGATCATGTTTTAACAATGTATAGAATTGGGCAAGGCGGTCTCGAAATATGTGCTGTCCGGTAAATTTGTGCCCGACGATATAATGATCTCGATGATCAGCAAAGAGATCGAATTGGTCGCCGCTCGAAATTGGCTGCTGGACGGTGAGTAATTAAGCGGGAACCCTAGGTTATATCCGGTTTTGACCGTAGACACGCGTGGTTAGACCGTTTAACCCTTTACACTTCGAATTATTTTTCAATTTTATTTCCAATAACTATTCTAGTATTTTAAGTGTTTTATTGGAAATTTACTTCAAAGGACAATTCCTTCATTGATACTTATTTTAAACGATTTTTTTTTTTATTAATTATATTGAACATAGCTCTGAAACTTTATTGTAACTGATGTTTGTGAATTTTCTAAATTTTTTAACCCAAAAATGGTAAAAATTGATGTTGGGTCATACTGGTTATGAATATGTTTATTCCAAGTATTGTTCGACAAATTCTAATTTTTATAAACTGTATTGAAATAGCATTAGGGTGGGATATTTTAGTAGTATATCTACTATGTATTTGACAAGTGATGACATCTAGAAAAAGCGATATTAACTAAAAAAATAGCTTCGAGTATAACCATTATTTTTGTTCTAAAATAAAAATTTTAACCCTTATGGCTTCAAATGTGCCTCTCAAGCACCACCAATATAATTAATAATATAAGTCTTGTAATCAAAATTATATTACTTTTGAAACGAATAAAGATTGTTTTGAATGACTTTAATATTATTATTTACACGTATCATTGTAGCCTGAAGTCAAGTCTGACACTTAAAAATTTGCAAGTCAAAATATAACGAGAATAAGTTGAAGTTGCCGGTCGATACTCGCACTTAAAAATAGGAGTGTTAAGGGTTAAAAGTCAGTAGTGAAAGGGTTAAACTAGAAAGTAAATAGTTGGCATCGATGCCCAGGATTCCCGAGAACGTTGGCACAAGCGGAAAAGTTGCAAAAAACGAATCCAGTGAATCTGGTCCTCTGTCTCGACGTACCCGTCGAGGTGATACTGAAACGCGTGGAGAACAGGTGGGTCCATTTGCCCAGCGGACGAGTCTATAACATCGGGTTCAACAGTCCGAAAGTGCCGGTAAGTTGGAACAGTCCAAACCCACGTATCCAAATGTGTATCTCTGTTGGCAACGTTGCCGGGCCTCTGGCCACTTCATAATTAGATCTTCCGTTCGATTTAGTAACCGATAAATCTTTTTTTAGACCATCTATGTATACCCGAAATTTAATTTATTAATTAATATACGGGCCTAGGCTAATTTATATACATAAGATACAATACAGTACATACAGGGTGTGTAGTACAATTGAAAAGAGTTTATAGCGTTAGGGTTTCGAGAATGTACTAAATAGGGGTGTGCTTTAAAATTATTGCTGCCAGAGAAAAAGTCAACCCTCGTAAAAAAATTGTTGGCTAGAGTACCGAATCTGTTGATTAGATCTAAAGGAGCATGTTTCTGGTTGGGGGTTCTGAACAGGAGAGGAGAGCGGGAATAGCGGAAAGGACTGTTGAAATTAATAGAAGATATAAGTTCAGAACAGGAAAATTTACTTTGTATAATTTTGTGTAGGAAGATCGATAAATTTGCTCTAATAATGCAAATTGACCGTTTTCTTTTTGTTCTCTTTTTTTTTCGACAGGGCAAGGACGATGTAACGGGGGAACCGTTGAGCAAGAGAGACGACGATAAAGTGGAGATCGTGCAGGAACGATTACAGAGGTACGCGAAAGCAACCGAACCGATTTTAACGTTCTACGGTGATCTGGGAATACTGAGCACTTTTCGAGGCACTACCACGGACGAATTATGGCCACACGTTAAAAAGACTATCACAGAATTTTTATCGTAATTGTAGATCGTTAGGGCGTACGTTTATTATCGTCTTACAACAAGAACGGACCGGTGAATTAGTTGATATTATTAATCGATAGCGACCGTATGCTTCCATTTTACGAATTTAAGATACAAGCTGTAAAGGTGTTTAATATGTATTAATTTGCATGCGCACATATGTCGATGAATCGTAAGTGGGGGGGATGTACTTACAGTAGAGCGCGGAAAATTTCTATGATATATTTTTGTGTAACTTTTATATGCCCCCGTGATAATTGACGAATGATTTTGAATATTTTGTATTGAATACAGAGTACAAAGGTTGTCAATTTGTATCTACAATTTTTACTGATTTTGTACACGTTTTAATCGATTTCACGTTAGATTCTTATTTTCCCGTTTAAATAGACCGTTTATATTGTCGTGTTAGCTTCTTAGCAAAATGTACAATTCGGCGATTGTAAAAATAGGAATAATCGAAGGAAAAAATCGCTAAGAAACTGAACGAGTGTGAACACAATAATTAGTGTATAAGTCTTGATATTTTAGTATGCGTACGAGGATCAAAAAATGTTAAGGCCGATTTAAAATCGGTTGATAGATAATTGTTGAAAGCTTATATAATGCAATCATGTTGAGATACGACATATATTCTGTTTACATTGTTGTAGACAAAACTAAATGTATTTACGATTATAAACAGGAAATAAACGTCGGAACATCGTATTTATAGTCTTTTTCTATATTTATTTTTAACTGTACCGATATAAGAATTTTAACAATTTTTAAATGTGTACAGACCTTAATAAACAATAAGAGCATAATATACATTACATATCACGCTCGCATTTTCTTTCCATTTGAAAATTAAGTCACTTTGTTTTTCTCAATAATAATAACAATAGTTTAATACGAATATATATTTATATATGTATGTATGTATATGTGTGTATGTATTAATTATCATGTTTCTTCTCTTTCATAACATAAAACGTTATGTGGAACGCAACGATGCGCCCTCGCGAACTTGGTATAAGTTCGGCATAGTCGTCAAAGCTAAAGAGCTGTATGTTAAATAAATAAATAACTTAAAGTGATAGGATGAAAAGAAAAAAAAAATGGTGATTTAAGTTAATCGAGGCTTAAACATTATTGTAACAGGTAGATACGGTTGAATGTACCGATGCACGCCGGTACTGTGCACACACGTGCATCCGTTTCCGGCTCAAGGACAAAACGAAATATGCTCGTGTTGCATCTCGCAAGAAATCTAATATTGCTGCGTTATAAAATAAGTTACGTCAGGAACATTTCCGTAGGGGATTAAGAAATTTTTATCAAAATTACTCTCAGCATAAGCAAAATCGTCAACTTACGATCTACGCAAGTCCTCGACGCAGTCACGTCGACGAGAAAGGGGAATAAATATCTTTCTTGGCTGCAGATAACTTTAAATCGTACGCTAAATTAACGTTCTAACGATTATCTGAAAGCAGTAATAATTTTTGAGATCAACGAACAAGGTAGGAAAACAGTTGTGCAACAACAACGTATACTCGAAAATACAAAAGCGGCGTTAAATTATGATCGACAGAACAATGTATGTGATCGATGATGATAACCCTATTTCGAATCTATAAATGCATCATCGAGAACGAGAAAAAAAATATTTCATATATCAACTCATGTCAGTCGTTCAACAAGCATGTCCGTGATCCAATACGATCACTCCGTGGCGTAATTTCATTTTACAAAGTTAGTATTCAACTGTCTAATACAATGCAACGGCTGCACCTGCGCTAAAGTCATCAATTACTTTTTTTTTCCCTTGTACATTATATGGACGAATGAACGGGAGAATGATGGTTATCATTCTTATTTCAAGAACTATCCATGAATTCTTAAGTACACGATATTTTCCTTGTTTAATGTCTGTTAGCGATTAATATCTCACTGTACCAGCTCAAACTCTTCGCACTCATCGAGCTCGTCTTCGTATGATCCACTACCAACAAATGAGGTAGCGTTGGGAATACTTTCTGCAATTTCAATTTTTTGGTGGAGATCTCTCCCGCTTCCCTCGCAAAACAAAAACATCGGATAATCGACCTTATCGTCCTCCGGCACCAAATACTGTAATATTAAAGATGTATCACTTCGTTTGCTTCGTAATACAAGTCGATGATCTTTTTACGGGAATGATCATACGTACAGAGGGAGCAACTTCCATAAAGTTTGTAAACTGCATTCTGTTGTGAAAATAAAATCCCACGCAACAGCTGGGATCCATTTTCGAAATTAACATTTTTCTCGGTGAAGTGCAATGAAAGCTTGTCAAAGGGAAATTGTTTTTTAATACGTCAACGGTTTCTTGACAGTAATGGGGATCTAGATTAATTAATTTATCCTCTTGGAAACCAATAAAATAAAGCGAATGTCGTGGTCGGCCGCCAATTACTCCAATACAGGTATCTAATGTAAGTAAATGTGTTAAGCAGGATGTGTAAACAGGATTTAATTTGTCAGTTCCAAGTCTTAAAGGTACAAAAAGTATAAGAGATTTCCATTTGCCATCCGGTGTTTGGCATTCATTTTCTACATCTTGCAGATAAACTGTAAAGAAATATTATAAATTGCAGTTAGATATTTCTCTTCTTTTTAACATCTTTATTTGATCGAGATATAAGTAGCTCAACAACTATTATATCACCTGCACAATCTTGAGCAACATAAACAGCCAAGTTATTAAATACTGGATGTCGATCTGCTGCAAGTTTTATTGCTTGGCTTAAAAGATGAGCAACAGAACAGGGCCCATACCAATCTCCTGCACGTTTTCCCCAAAGAGCACCCAAGGAAACAAGCGTATGTATTGAAAATGGAGATGTACGTTCTGGTAAATCTCCAAATAATTTAATTATTAATCTATGGTTATATTCATCCAATTTTTGTTGTTCTGTTACTATTGGTTGATCTGGATGCCATCGCCATTCTGCGAGGAAAATATGTTGTACAAATATGCTAAATGTTACAGTAAATACAAAATATAAAATATTCTTATTTATGTTTAAAATTTATAAAGAAGATAACTGCCTCTTCCAAGAAAATGGCAGACCAGAGCTTGTGCCAACATCATTTGGCCACTACGAAGCATACAACCCCAACCACAATCAGTGGTAAATGTAGAACCATTTAATATAGGAAATTCTCTTCTATATGTTAACCAAAGACGCGAGGTGAAGTCTTTTTTAAATTCCTCTATACCATCTTCAAAACTAATAGCATCCATTGCTAAAGATACTTCACTTCCACTGTCTAATGTTTTCTCTGCTTCAGAAGCCTTTTCTAAGAATTCTTCTGATTTTTTACGATAAATTTTACCAAGTAAATATACTGGAGATTCTTTTGAAAAATTTGGTTTTACCACCTTAATGGTCCAGCCTTTGAATAGATCAAATCTATGAAAGACTTTTTGCAATTGAAAAATGTATTGGATGATTATAAAGTTGAGTCACACTGACCATATTTAACATTATTCCACATAGACATCAATTTTGTTTTTACTTTACTGTCAACTTCTGTAGTAACAGTGGAATCATCCATGGGTAATCCATTGTTCGTGGAACCTAGTTGTATGTTTGGAACACGGTCTGTGGCAATCATCTCAGGAAACAGTCCTATTGTGCTGTTACTAAAACCTCCTAAGAATAAAATCATCTTTGGTATATTAATACCTCTTATGTTCTTCAAAACTCTTATTTCAGTGATCTGTTATGCAAATAAGCTTATTTCACGTGCGAAAAGCAAATGGAAAAGATCGTAAATAGAGTCGCTAAGTGGCTATATAAACCTTAACAATAAAAAGGAAGTATGACTAATGGAAACAGGTCAGCGTTGCTCGCGACCATAAACGGCAAGGAAAAGAAGCGATTACTTGGAAGTTCTTTCTCAAGAATGACTCGCGTTAAATCCAACACTTACCTAACCTCTCTCTGGAGGGCTGTACCTGTCCATTCATGCCCAACAAGTAAATTTTAGAAAGCATGCACTCTAAGCAATTAAGTACCGCAAAGAAGAGAAATCATTTTATACGCGTACGGTTATGGTTACGGTGACATCCCGATCGACCGTAATATTATCGCATCCCGTATGGACAACTGGTTACTATTATCACAGAACAATCTAACACGATTATGCATCGGCACGCGCCGAGTTCAACACAAGATCCATTGACCACCCTACTGTCAACGCTTCATTTGCTCCAAGTGAAATACTACCTCTGTAAGACACTCTACAATAACAGTTTGTTTCTTTAAGAACGCGAATTAACTTGAGAATAAATGAAACAAGCCAATGCGTCGCAAAGCAAACAATCAAAAATAGTTTAAAGCCACTCGAGCTACCGACAGAAGCAGACGCGTGTTTACAAAGAGCGTTGTGAAATTTAAAGCGTCCGTTGAGAATGACGGCAGCTCCGTCTGGTGACGAGATCAAGAACCATATGACTGCACGCGAGTGCACTAGTGGCATGCAGGGATTGCGCTGACCAGATCTGATTTCGAAATGAGGTATCTTATCGAATAATACACACACTCGAGAAATCTGTAATCGTTTGAGCAAGTAGAAAGAATTTTCGATAATCTATTATTTTTTTGTTTATACACGATCATCGCACTTCAGACTTAATCATTGTTTTCCTTTCGATATAATACTCCATTCATTGCGTATGAATAAATTTTTATGAGTTAAATAACATATTGATAAAAGACATCAAAAATGTTTTTTTTTTTAGATAAATGTGAAATGTATTAATATAGAGTAATCGTTCTTTATTACTGGCAATCATAACGTATCGCATTACACTTTAATCATTTCATATTACAGTACTATAAACGGATATTAGCTCGTTCTTAAAGTGGATCGCTATTTCGTTAATTAATACTTCTTCTTTCGAGGAGCTAACAAACGTTGTACCGCTTTTACCCAGAATTAAAAAATTCTACGGCAATGGTACGGAACGTTTATTCAATAAAAACCGAACAAAAGCCAGGGCGCTCTGGGTTTAACTTATAGGAATGATTAATTAACAGTTTGCCTCGTTTGAAATTTTCTTCCTGTCATTATTGCTAGAGAGGAAGGAGGGGCGAGTTCACGCAGCACAAAAGAGGAAAAGGAAAATTTAATGTCACTGTTACAAGAGAAGAATCCCTCCGCAATCTTCCCGTCCCGCCTTTTATCTCATTTTGGGAATCCTAATTGATTACCAGCCGAAATTGGAACGAAAAAAGAAAAACGTTGAAACCGCGACAGTCCACCAGGAGAGTAGGATTAATGGAGAAATAACGGAGCGCAACCGGGCTACATTATCCCTTTTCATCGCGGTGTAATAATGCACTTTTGTCAGGAAGGACCAGCGGAGGGGAACAGAGAGAAAACAAGGTGGAAAAGGAAAGCTGAACGGAGCTGGATGGGTGCGTGACGGACGGTGGGGTTAGGGAGAGGGGTCGGGGAATTTGTGGACCGTTGGATGGTAGGATGATGGGCTCAGAAGCAGGAGACAAGGACGCACGATGCGCGCGGGACAATGACAGAAGAGCCAGGGAACTGTCATGCGCGTCTTGTCGCGGAATAACCAATGAGATACGCGTATCCCGACTTACCTCATTGATTACCACGGTTCGCGCTCGTTCTAAATTTCACATTGTGCCCGTTGTCGCGCACCCGTTGCAAAAATATGAATCGGTGCCTCGTGCCGGGCATCGGATGCCCGTGGAGGCAAGATTGATGGAAGGAAATGGAACGGGGTGCCTGTCAGGACAATAATCTCTCCCCTTCCCCCCCTCGCCTGGCCGGTGTTGCATTAACAATAGCCGCTAGCAGGTGTATTGAAAGCTTCGGGGCAAATCTCCGCGAGTAGAATGGCGTGGAAGGGAGGGGAAAGGGATAGAGAAGGGACCGTGTGTTTCCCTAAAGCTGGCTCGCCGTACCTAAGCGTGGACGTACGTGTGCGCACACACATGCGTGCACGCGGCGTAACGTAAGTGTGTGTGCGTGTATGCTGCTAATAAAAACCGATGCAACGGTGGAAGATCAACAAAGGGAAGCGCACAACGGGGATAATTATTTGTTCAATAAATATAACTTCCTCTTGTTTTGACGATTCGCGGGGAGGGCGACAGGGAGGATCGCGGGAAGGATGGTGGGAGGATGGGCGGGTGGGAGGGTGAGAGGCAGGGAGTGGTGAGACGGAAATTGGGTCATGCAAGAATATCGACGGACGACGTAATCACGGTGCATGGCTTGAATAAGGACATTAACGAGTCACGCTTCTCTCCCTTAAGATTTTTTTCTACCGAAGGAGGATCCAGTCGAACAAGGGTGGAGTGGGGGGTACGAGCGGTCACGTTCGCTCGCGATCGATCCGCCATCTTGTGGCACGCTGATCGAACCCTGGAGATCGATGCTCAGAGAAAACGCAGGCGGATTCCATCGGTTTTGATGGGAATCGCGGAGTATCGATGAAATCGATCATGGTATTAATGCACATCGACGAAGATAGCCGGTCCAAAGCAAAGGGGATGATTAATTAGGCTATATATTCGTTCGAATTTGCGCGGAAGTCAGGTATGCGCGATGCATTGGCACAGTGAAATCTATATACATAAATCGAGCAACTGACTTCCGGAAACGACGTCGATGTCGACGGGCTGCGAATTAAAAGTCTATTAGCCGATCGGTGGCTCCCGGATATTGACCCGCTAATCGCTCGAGGCAACACGACCCGTTCCCATTATTTTTCTACCAATTCTCACCGAGGAAGCTGAAGATAAACAACCGAACGCCCAACATCGCCAATATAACTTTCGCGCTAGAAACTCTGCCCGGAAACTACGCTTACGTTTCTCTGGACGTGGAACATGTTCGTTTGAAGGTGTATTATTCTTGGTACATAGAGCGGGGGGCTAGAATATCGGTGCCTAGCGAATGTGCAGCAGGGTGGTACAGGGGAGGGGGAGGACCAGGCGGAAGGAAAATAAATCGGCCGCGAAATCCAGGAAAAGAGGGCTGCCCGTACCGTGTATGAATAAGTGTGCGCTAAGTTAAAACGAACTCGCGAAACTCGGTTGCAGGTGGAGGAGTAGAAGGGGGAGGGGAGGGAATGGCGATTGATTAATACTCTAGCGCAGCTGTTCATGGGATCGCGTTCCGATGAGAAATCGTTCCCGCCTAAAGGGGCCGTGAAAGATTGGTACAGTTTGCGGAAACCGACGAACTTTTGCCAGCTCGCATCCGTTCCCCGCGAACAAAAATCTAATATTAACCTCTTCGAGCGGTCGCCAACGAGATATCCCTCGTCATCCCACCTTTTTTTTCCGCTTTCCACCGTTTGGATGATGGGACGTCCATGAAAAGGCGCGCGAGATATCTCGTTCAGAGCTGTGAAATGAACGGCATCGAGTTCGAGCGAGATAGCTCGTTCGGGGTAAGCGG
Organism: Tetrapedia diversipes; assembly: GCA_033822845.1. Taxonomy (NCBI): domain Eukaryota; kingdom Metazoa; phylum Arthropoda; class Insecta; order Hymenoptera; family Apidae; genus Tetrapedia; species Tetrapedia diversipes. Next base: position 32,534 of record JAOPTO010002326.1, read on the forward strand.
GAGCGGGGGTGGAAATTTGCTCGTGGGATATCTTTTGCCCATAGACGGAAGCTGCGACTCTGCAGTTTTCTGAAACTGCATTAACACGCTCTATTTAGGGCTCAGGCAGGGGGAAAAGACGAAGAAATTGTCTAGAAGAAGATGGTCGAAGAGAATAACGATGATCTGGTACATCTGTTGTGTGTTTTGAGCTTATTATGTCACGAAAGTTAGCTCTGTCAGTGTTTAAAACAACACTTTCTGTTTCAAACACGAAACAAGCAAAAGGTTCAGGTTAGATTCAGGTTAGAAAATGGAAATTATTTACAAAATCAATCGCGTGTTACTTTGGATTAGAGGCAACCTGTTCGTTCTTTAGGGATGTGATGCATAGATCTGTATGAACACGCAATTGTGTGGAAATAACATTGATTCGAATGGATATAATTGTCAGAGACGATACAAATCCTCAGGCATTGCCTAGGAACACTTTCCTAGGTTTGGCTTACGTGATCACCGCCGGGTTTCAGATACTTTACGTAGGATCCGGAAGTGGGTTCCACGAAACCATTAGAGTCTGCTCCTTTATCTGCTTCCCCTTTCACGAGGCTAATAATAATATCGTTGCTAATCTTCGCGTGTCCCAAGGAGATCGTTCTCGAACAGAACCCAAAAGGGGGGGAGATAAGCGGAAGCGGAGCATCCGGCGAATTAGAGTTCTTATTTCGCTTTAATTAATGCAAGGCGGCGTCCCGTCGTCGCCGACGGACTTTCTGACGCGCTGTCGCGGGAGTGGCGCCGCGTTTTAAGGATATTATTTCCCTCGCAGCCGACAGTTTATCCCGGGACAGAGTAAATCCTGCAGGCGACACACTCCCTCTGGCCGCGCGTGACGTCTATGAAACTCTGTTTAACCTATCGCGCGTGCAAACGCGCCGGAAGGCACCAGGCGAGGACAGGGCAACCTCTTTTGTGCTTCGACTATCTTGGCAAAAAAAAGAGAGTAGAGAAAGGGGGGGTGAGGGGCGAGCAAACAACACGGTTTCGTTGATTCAGCCTTTCATCATCGTTTGCGCGAGCCTTGCGATCGATAACGAAAGATCCGCAAACTCTTTCTAGCTGTGCGAATCGACGATCGAACGCTAATGAATATTGGTCGACGAGTTCGCGACTACGGCAGTGAAATGGTCCTTTAGGCTTTAGGTTTGTGTTTTTGTGAACTGGTATTAAAACACTAGTACTAACAAAAGATCAACTATGTTGTGGGTCAATTAAAGCAATGAACTGAAGTTTCTAACGCATAGCAGGTAGGTGTGTCCAAGCGAATAAGCGAGAAGAAAATGGGCCCACACGGTATCTCTTATCGTAACCCGTGCAATTTATTAATCCGTTCCCTCTCAGCTGCGAGGAGATGGATTTCACCTCTTAATCCCTCGACCTCTTGGATTTTTCGGTCCCCAGTATAATTAGGTCGTTGACTAATAGTAAGATTTGCTCGCAACTCGATGCTGAAGAGTGGCCGTTCGATCCCTTCGACTTCCGGCCGCAAGTGCACATCCGGCCAAGTGGACACTTCCTTTTGCTTCCACTTACGAATATTCACGCGTACGAGTTGAGAATTTCAGAAAAGCAAGCTGACGCTTCTTTCTGCTCGCACTGCGCGAAGAAGCGCGTCGAAAATAACTCGACTAACCCTTCCGCGTCGCTCGCGCAGGCGGTTGTTTCGGGACACCGTACATCAGTTTATTCGCAGCTTTTACGACACTTCGAAGCGGACGGTTCGTTCTTTTTTTTCTTCATTCTTAACGCTTTCTCAACGCTAACGCTTGGCCAACCAAACAGGGAGATCTGCCATTTCTTCCTCGACAAAGCGCTGCCATTGATTCTATTTGCTTTTGTTATTGATTCGTCTTGAGCTAGTGTTGAATTTATTAAAAATTGTACTTTGGAAAAGCAGAAATTGCATGCGATGAACTGTGAATAATACTAGTTCAAGTCCAATTAAATAACAACAGCAAATAGAATCAATGGCAGCCGCTTTGTTGAGGAAAAAATGGGAGATCTCCCCGTTCGGTCGGCTAAGTGTTAACCCTTTGAGCGCTATGAACGCATATATGAGTTCTCACACAACCGTTCAATCTGGGCTATGAACGCTGTATAGTTTTATAAAATAGTGTGCTTTGTCGTAAAAAGTGGGCGGCCCACAGCACACGCTTAACCCTTTGAGTACACATTTATTTGAAAATCTTTTTCCACTTGGAGCACAATTATTTTTGTGGGCAAGTAAAAGCAGTAGATTTTATGCAAGAATTAATTTATTTCGTATGTACTGCTATATAATATTGAGTTAACTTTAGGCAGTTAGTATTACAAAATACTTTTAAAACAAATAAACTCTGGTTACAATGAATGCATGACACGTCAAATGCAGCCAAAGGGTTAACGTCGCACAATTGAGCGTTCAAAAGGTTAAAACCAGCCTCGGCTTCTCAACAGCGTGGACGCTTCGAGTTCCGCGCGATCGTCGATCGATCCCGTCTGTTTGCCCGCGATCGGCGTCGCGAATTCACCGGGCCCGTAAATTACGACGTGTTGCCATAATTCACGGGCGTACACGGACAGCCGTCGACAACGGTTGTCGACGATTGTTGTAATATTGTTACAGCGACGAGTTAACGCGGTGTCCAAACACCGGCCGCGACGTGCGTTCGATTTGCTGAATTAATTATGATCGCGACGGCGAAGGTGCCCTCAAGGTGAGGCCGCGTGTTTTTCCTTCGAACCGCGTCGAGCCGCGGTCGACGTTTGCTCGGTGGAAATATTAGACGGAACAGCTGAAAGTTTGATGAGACAATCTCGATCGTGGTTCGTTTCTGTTTTTGAACGGGGGAACGGTGGCGGGTCGATCGAACGGAAAAGTTCAGAGTGGATTTCGCGTTACCTATGCGACACGAATTTTGCGTTGAGCTTGCACTCACAAGCGTTGTGAATCTTTCAACTTTGTACTTTAGCGAGCTTCGAATAGACCAGTGAAATCGTCGACGTTGTCCCGGGAAGATTGTCTCGTCTTCGTTACATCGAGGGTGAATTCTTCGAGGGGATTCATAAACTGTCGGCCTAAGGCTGAACCTCTGGTTAAACTCGTAAATCGTGTGAAAGCGGAACGGCTAATACGGGGATGATCGCATCCTTGGACGGTTTTTACGATAGGCAAAACACATAAAGATCTCCTTGAACGCGAAAATCCAAAAGAACCCAATTTCCGAAACCATCAGCTTAAACAGTCGGCCGTAAAATAGTTCGAAACTGTATCGAGAAACGGCATAAAAATAGTTGGAATCCAATCGAATTAGCCCGCATACCGAAATCGGTCCACTGAAACGCAAACAACTCATCTCCCAAAGGAGAGAGTTACCCCGAAAAACCTGTTCGGGGGCTCAATCGAAACCGAACAACACGCGGAAAATCGAAAAGTTCGCGGGGAATTCGACACGTAGCTGAAGCGTGACGGAGGATGGTGGTTGAAAAAGGAGGGAACCTAACCGTATACCAGTTCCACGGATCATCGAGGACCAGGGGGAGGAAAGCACGGTAGTGGTGAGGGTAGAAATAGAGAGGAGAGATCAGAAAGAGACAGATGTATATATAGCTAGAGAGAAACAGAGAGAAAAAGAAAGAGAGATAGAGAGGGAGAGACAGAGAGAAGGGGAGCGCGCGCGCGTGAATGTGAGAGAGGAAAGCCAGGCAGGAGATACGGGGTGAAAGCAGTGAGGGTGGTTCGGCCGGCCGGCCAGTCGTGCTGTGGCGGCAACCACGACGCGTAGTCGCTTCATGTTCACCCGTCATGTTGCCAAACAACCCCCTCGAGCACACCTACGGCACCCCTAGCACCGATCCGCGGGACGGATGAGCTGATACAAAGGTACAAAGGAAACGAAAGGAAACAGGAAAATCGGTTCTCCCTGTCAGGCTGGAACGCGATCGTGGATCCGCGAGGATGTGCACGGATCGTTCGAAGCTCGCATGCACCGTCCCGGACCCGCGTCCTGGCCTCCACGCCTAACATCAGCTGGTACGATCCGTCGTGGAGCGGTCGAGTCAGTGGGATCGTCCTGATTCACGTTGGTCCGAGCCGCGTCGTCAGGTGGATCCAGGTTCGAAAGGAAGGATTTCGCGTCGACTTCTCGTGGTTTCGTCTGACGTGGGTAAACAAAGGAGGGAGGGAGGGAGGGACGCTTTGGGATCGTTTGGTGGTACACGTGCAAGGGGTTAGGTTCGCGAATCGATCACCAACACAAGTTGGGTACAAGTGGTTCCAGTGGCTGGGAAACTGTACTGGGAACGTGTGCTCTCGACTGGTCGCCAACCGGTTGCTGATCGGCACCCCCAGTTACTAAGGGGGAGGGGGTGGAAAAGCCGCGGATACCCGAGGGATCATCCGAGGAAGAAGCGGTAAGTAGCGGGAACGGTTTCGAGGCGGAAGAAAAAGCTTGCAAGGTCCACCAAGGACAAGATGTTCGATCGTCGGCGACCCCTTGTCGCGGGGTTGCGCGGCACACGAGGCTGATCCTTGCCCCTCTCGCCTCGGATAACCTTGGTTTATCTAGGATCTCTAATGCCGGAGAGCTGTCGCACGCTCGCAATTAACGGGAACCTTTAGCATTATCCCCTTTCTCTCGGTCGCTCCCTCTCTCGCGCGCTGCTCTTCGATTTCCATCGTCGGCCTCCTCGCGCTTCCTCGCACGGCTTTTCAGCGGTGAACACGCGACGAGGATTCGAGAAGGATCGCTAGCGGGGCTGATCGATCGACGATCTTACGTGTAAACGGTGGCCAGACCGTGATTTTCGAGTCGCATGTGGCTCTCATAGTTACAGAGAGCTATATCGCAATACCGAATGATTTCAGTCAATATTAAAGTACCAAATCATGTATTGGAAAACAGAATGAAATCTGATAATATTGCTCCTATGCAAAAGTATCCGATACCAATACAAAACGCTAGTTTTGTCAAATATGCGTTTCTCAATACGATTTCCAATAGACAGAGAATACCCTTCTTTTTGTGACACGGTTTGGCCACCATTTCTACGGACATACCTTTCCCTTGGGACGATCTCCAAGAAAATTTCGTTGAAAATCAACCGTCGATACTTCTAATCGAAGGAACGACCCTCCATCGAGGTATCCCAGGATCGAGGAGGATTCGCCCTGTCCATCCCCTTTGGTGGTGCAATCTGACTGCGATTTAGGGGCGGCAAACACGCCGGCTGGACTCGCCGGGAAGGTATTATCGATTCGATACGCATCATATTTGTACGTAGCGGCGGTCCGGGGCTAATTATTCCCCGACGGAGAGGGAAACCGACGCGGCGCGGCGCGGCGACGACGGACGTCAGGCGTCGCTGCGTGTTGCCAGCGTTTTTCCGCGCCGCGGGATGAATGAAGCAAAGAGGGATCGTTATTTAGGTCAGCCGGCAATTTTCGTAGCCGGGGCTTTTAAGCGTCCATCTGAAGGGTTTTCAGGGTGAAAGAGAGAGGAGCGAGCCACGGTAACGCGTTAACCCGCGCTAAAACACCCGGGAAACCGTCGTCGTAGCGGACTCTCTCCCTTTTTCTTTTCGCCTGGTTACAAACACCAGGAACGGTTCCGCGCGCTCAGATTTTCAGGAAACTCGCTCCCGGGAGGCCGCGCGGGTTAAACCGCCCCTTTTTCATCCGTTTCGTTGGAACATCTCGGCCTTTGAGGGTAGACGCGCGAACGGTGATTGCTTCTCGAAGCTGGCCCAACGTCGATTCCCAGAAGCTTTTTTCTGTTACACTAAGCTCCGACTGAGCGTGGCACAGGATTCTCGGTTCACGCTCCTTTACGCGGGATCGTGTTACCTGCTCTCCGTCGGGTGTAATTCGTTCGAAGAGCGTCGGAACAGGTGAAATAGTAGACTGGGATCATTTTATAGTGGTTACGAAAACGTATTGTGGCGTGGAGTTAGATATTTTGCATAGAATTAGATATCTGGCATCAGGTTCGATGGAATAATTAATGCAGATTCGGTTAATTGCGATCGAATCACATTGGTTTCCATTAAAGCCTATGCAAATGTGTTCATCCTGCTTTCGTAGCGGTTGAGTTCTGTGTTTTGTATTGTTTTCATAATTGTGCATGGGTTTATGAAAATTTAAGTGAGAAAATACATACGAAGTGTCTGCCCAGCATTATGGATTCACAGGCGAGGGAAACTTTCGCGCAAACCTAATAAATGAATTAGGAGATAGGTATTAACCGTGTTCCACGAATTCTCACCAAATTCTCCCGTACGTACGTACGAAATTATGTCGAGCAGGTGGCGCCTCTTTAAACCTAAATTATCCCCGAATTCGTTGGTCATCGCCAGCCGGTTTCAGCTCGCGAAAGAAGAGCCCCGGGGTCGCGCGATTAGAGCCACCTGACACCGAGCACACCGGTGGCGAACGATGCACCGCGAGGCAACAATCCCGGTAATAGAACGCGCGGAGACTCCTCGTTATACCGTTTTTCCTCGAGCGATCGATCAGTCTAATGAGCTCTTCCCGGGGACAATAAGAAAAATTCACCGGGATCCGTCGATACGAGAAATCATAATAATAAAAGGGAAAGAGAAACGGAGTAGCGTCGCGAGTCTCGATATCAGACATGGCGAAATAAACGAAAGCAGCAAAAGAGAGCGAGGGAGAGAAGGGGGATAAGGGACAGCGAGAGTGAGAGAGAATGATAATAAGAGAGAGAAAGAGAGAGAGAATGAGAGACAGTGAGAGTGAGAAAGGGGAGATAAGAGAGAGAGAGAGAGGGTAGTGGGAGGGAGAGAGGGAGGGAAAGAGAGAAACGCCTCGTACCGATGACGTATCAGAGACCGTCTGATAAAATAGTAACGAGGGCGGCAATAAAGGGGATACTTGCGAAGAAAAGGAATCGTTTTCAGAGAAACAAACGGAACGGAGTGGAGAGAAGAGGCTAGAGGAACGTCGGGAAGAGGAAAAGTTTCCGGTGGCCATTGCCACGGGGCAGAAGGGAGTGGAGGGCCGTTCCAGAGGGACAGCCGCGAGGAATCGTCGTCGCGGAAAAGTAATCTCGCCGGCCACAAAGGGGCAAAATAAGTGTCCACCGGCGAGTGACGCCGGCTCGAAGAGGGCTAAGAAGAGGGAGGGATATTGATTTGTTTTTGTTGCTCGCGGACACGCGACAGACGGACCGAATGTATGTCAGAAGGCGGAACGAAATTTCCCGAGAGCAATCCTGAGGGGGTGTCCTGCATACCAAGGGGTGGGAAACGCAGAAACAGTCGACATTCCTATCCGGGAATAAGGGACATCGAAAAGGGAAGGTCGTAGGTAGTACCGTTATTGAGGGTTGAGGGACGACCGAAATTCTTCCCTAAGCTACGGCGTCAAGGAAGGAACAAGCAAAGGGTAGTTTGTGGAATTCGCAGCCATCGCCATTGATGCAACCGTTAGAAGTAGCAAAGGTAGAACCATCCAATATTCCTCGAGCAGACTGTTATCCGACTCCTGTCACCGAATCTTGTATTGAAATATAGCAACCCCGAAGACAATCAACGTTCCTCCCCAAAGGGAAACACGGGAGAAAGAAGCAAAAAGTAGCTGGCGAACGAATTGCGGTCGTAGTGGTTGGGACAATTGTTAGGAGTATCGAGTGTAGAACCAATCGCGATAACGTTCCAAACAAACACGAGAGAAAAGAGAGGGGGGGTAGTCGGTGGACGAGCAGCCGCCGTCGCGGAGACAATTATTAAGGGAGGCAAGGTCGCGGGAAGTCGAAGACTCGGTTGCTCGAATAATGAGAACGGAGCCGAAGGATGGGATAGCGGCGCTATTGATTCGCTATCGCAAAGCAAACACAGACCGACGACGGGGGGATCCGTCCCCTTGCGGATGCAACCCGCCCAGGCTCCTTCGCTAAACACCGTTACCAAGCTGGATGCTGGATTAACGACGTTCCAGCAATCGCTCGGGTTCTAACCATGTTACAGGAAGCCGCGACGATTCTTGGACCGTCCGCCCGTAGCCTGGTTACCGAGATCTCGCCGTTTCCGTTCCGTACCTGAGCGTCGGGGCTTTAATATCTCTCGTCGTCGCCGAACGACCACGTTTCACTTCCCCCCGTTTCGCACCCCTCTCTTTCACTCGCTGGCCTGGCAAGCGACCCCGTCTGGGTCGCGAGATTGAAATAACCGCGACGAGACCCTGTAACCGAGTTACAGAGGACGATCGGTTCGATATCGATCGGAAACCGATTGAAGAGCTCGACTGGAGGATCGAGTCGGGGCTAATCCGGAAACTGCGCCCCGTCGAGCGTCGATCGAGAGCCTCTGGTCCGTTTTACCGTGAAGAATCCGCGAGAGGCCTCCAATTAGAGGGCGAAGTGTCGCGGTTATACGCTTTCGAGATCGTTTTCCCCTGTTATTTCCGGTCTCGATGCCTTCCCGCCCGATTTCAATCCACTAGGGATCCAAGAGAACGTAGACACGGGCAGAAGGTATCTACATATATAACAGAATCATCCTCCTTCTCCTGGAACACCTTCGACGCCCTCCGCGTTCCAGCTTCACTCTTGGTCTGCGATTACTTCCGGCAGCCGGGTCCAGCGTGCTCGTGTCCCGGAAACGTACTTTTAAACTGCTGGAAGGGGCAGCCTCCAGAGGCAGGAGCACTCCAGTTGAAAGGAACACCGGGATCCAATTCACCGCCGGTGGAAGTCTCGTGTGCTTGTGTCCGATTCACCGAACGCGGACAAACAGGGTGGCCGGAAGTAGGAGGGGGTGGATAAAACGGTGGAAACTCGACACGGCTGACTGGGCGACTCGACTCGAGGGTGAACAAGGCTGGGAGAGAAAGGAAGCAGGGGAGGAGGCGGGTGTCTCTGAACGAAGGTAAGCTTCGACGGGTGGCGAGCATCGTCGAGTCGCGTCGCGGCGATAACGCGATTCATAAACGGACGGCGGACCGAAAGCGGCGGCCGAGGCGAGGGCGAGCCGTGAGACGTCTGTGAGACGATACCGTGGGTGGGGGTGGAGGCAGCGAGGGTGAGCCGCTAAATGAACAACAGCGACGCCTTCGCCGACGAGTGGAAGAAACGGGAAGTCGAGGAGCGCAGCGGAGAGCCTCGGTGACTTCAAAGAGAACAGAGAGAACGAGACGAAGCGAAGAAGAGGCGGTCGGTGGGGAGAGGCGAGGAGCGTGGCATGAATTAGAACTCATTTGGTAAAGTGTTGCGCGTGTAGCGAGTTTTGAAGAGGTCGTCGCCGGGAGGCGGGAGGGAGGGTGGTTCAACGTTTAGGGGAGGGGTTGTAAAGGTGGGGGTTGCCGAGTGCAGAGAGGGAGGACGGCGGAACTAAAAGCGAAAACGAGGATGGGGAGGAACGGTGAGCGCGATATGAGAAAAAGAGGAGGTGGCGGGTGGAGCTGAGGAGGGACAGAGCGCGAGGAACAGCGGAAGAGGAAGAGAGACAAAGAGAAAGAGAGAGAGAGAGAGTGTGAGGAGGGGCCAGAGGTGCTGGACCATATCGCGGGAACTCGAATCTGCCGGCAGGTGGAAGGGAGAGGGAGAGTGAATCAGACGTGGTGGCTGGGCAACAGTGGGAAAGAACAGAACAGGAGCGAAGGGAGGAACCAGGAAGGCGGAGGAGAGAACGGGACAGAGAGAGGGTGGGGGTGGAATAGATTGGCGGAGTAACAGAGGAATACCACTTTGCTGGTTCTTGCTCCGCGCTCAAAGAAAACGGGTCGACTTGTCGAGCTTGTATGACTATCGAGTAAGTAATACCCTTTAATCAACCAGCGGGGGAGGAAGGCCGGAAAGTTTATACTGGAGATCGGTGGTTACCGGCCACCCTAGATCCGCACAGGGTGCGCGAGCAAGGTGACCCCTTCCGGAAACCGAGGGGGCTGACTGTGAGGGGATTTCAACCTCTTGAGGGATTCACTTAGGCCAGCGGAAAATTAATTGTCTCTTATATTCTCAGTCTGTGTAAACATTAAACCGGACAGACAATGTCGGCAAGTATCTCGAAGCACCTGAGACGCTAGAATTAATTATTCGCGAAAGGATTTCGTATCTACGTTCAGGACAATATCTCTCAAGAGGTTAACTTTGCTATAGTTCCCAGACGTTTTCCGTTCTAATCGCATTCTGGCTTCGTTAACCTTTTAACGCTAGAACTACCAGAACAGTCGAAATGACCAGTTGGTGATTATTCGTAGCAAACATATAAATTCACTGTGGTAAAGCTTCGAAAATTTACTATAATTTTCTGCAGAAGGTATAAATAAGGATTTGTTTCACTACGTATTCGGTATTTTTTCATGTAATTTCCAATTTCATCTCTTTCATGCAAATAAGTAACACTTTAACCGTCGGTAGTTCTAGCGTTAACTTGAGTGCTAACTTGGAGAAGCGTTTCTCGGTCAACTCGTTATCCCCAGTTAAAGGGTTGAAAAGCGGATCCTCGACATAAAATTAAATGAGCAAAGAGAATGACACACGCGATCGGCGACTTCCGTATACTTTCTTCTGAGCTCGAGAGATTTTCTAGCGAAAAGGGAAACACGGTTCGTAACAGGGTAAAACGAAAAGGTTCTTCGACTATCCGGGTTATATCGAGTCGAATCGTTCAGCTCAGCTTTTTGTAAATTTCTCAATCTCGTTTTATGGATCCGATCGGTTCGGCTTCCAAACGGTTTACGCAACAACCCAACTCTCAGGGATTTTACATGTACGTCAGTTAATTTTGAAACTTTTGTCAGTTAATTCGAACTTATATAATAAATTTTCGTTCATCAAGACTAATAAAACTCTAAATTAAAATGTTGCACGATATAAAAATATTTTTTAACTTATTCAAGTGTAATCCATTAAATATCTCGAAATAAGTAATAGATGACCTAGACCACTTTCATAATTATAGGCACATACAGCAGATATGTACCTGGTGTCTATGGAGCAACGGTCGAGTTGTTCTGCTTTGCGAGAGAGTCGAATCAAAGAGGATTCTTCGCGTAAATTCCCTTAGAAGTAGATCCTTCCTGCTCCCGGAAAGGTTAGTTACATTATTTTGCCTAGGTTCGCGAAAGGTATGCATATGTGACTGGCAGTCGAGAAACTCGGATACTCTAATGGAGCTAGTTAGGTGTGCAGCATAGACGCCATAATTTCGGGAACTCCAGTCACAGCAGAGGAATATTGAATCACAGGGAACTCGATTTACTTTATTCGATATACAGATTCCTCGACGCTGCCAGGTGTTCCTAGGGAGCTTAGGAATATTTCATCCTGCGCACTTCAGCCATGAAAGCGGCTGCTAATCCTCACGCGACCTTTTGCTCCTCGCAGGCAGCTCTCTTAAAAATCGTACTATAACCATCTGGTGCCTCGTACGTTTTTTATAGAAAAATTATAAATCCCTTTGGTATCTTTCTTTTAGATATTCTAGGGGTTGAAGGGAAAGATTGAGGATGGACGTTGGTATAAGTTTCGTTACACATATCTAAACTTTAATGCAACAGAACTTGATTGAGATTAGCGTTGTTGAAATCGGAAGTTTGCCTGAAAGATGGAGGCACAAATTTGTTGTGCTTTGTTGTCAAAGTATTTTTGAGATTGAGCAATTACCGAATCTTCAAAGATTAAAGAGTACTTAGGTGAAAGTGGCAAGGTGCAAGGGTGGTGAGATTGGTCAAGCTTCGAAAATGATGAAAGAACAATTATAGGCTTTAAGTAGGGGATAGAAATTAGGGGGTAGTATTATATGGGGGGTGACAACTTGACAAATTTCAAGATAAGGGTAGAACGGGATCAAAAGCGTAATTTTATTAAAATTACCCGTCCCATCGCTAAGGATAGTCAATCCTACATTATGAGTTTCAGAGTGTAAAGGGTTAATTCCTGGAAAATCCTCACGCAAACATAGGATCACGTAGGGAAGTCTTTTTTCGGGAAAAAAGAGCGTGTAATGCAGCAAAAGCTTTCCTGAAAGTAAGTGACGTTGAAGGCAGTACAAGCTGCGTGCTGTCGTCATAATGGCCCAGAAAATTCGTGCGAAATTATTTTTCCCTCCGCCCTGTTGGCGGAAGTACCGCAATTGTTCGTTGACACGCGCCAGCTCCAAAATGGCCGGAAACAATGGCCCGCGGGGCAACAATGCCACCGTTTGTTTCGAATTATCCGTCTTCGAAGGAAATTAATTCGGGCAGAGCGAAGGGGAAGATGTTGCTACTTGATTATCGTGGTTAACAAGAGCTCTCTCCCCTTTGAGCTTCCCAAGAATTCTCTCTCTTCCAGGAAGGAAATAAGATTATTCTTCAAGCTCAATCCCTTGCAGGCGTTTCCAGATTTCTGGGTGCTTTGTCTTCCAATCACTCCTATTCGAATTATTGTCGTATTCTCCATTGACGTTAGGAAATTTTCCTAATTGATCGACTTAGTCACGTGGTATTGAATGATTGAACTATACTTCGTTTTAGCAATTAAGGATAAATATATTTAATATTTCTCTACTCTCAGCTTACATTTAAATTTTTTTATCTTTAATAAAACTATCGACGTTTAAACCCATTTTGATCACGTCGACAGTTCTAGTGTCGATTGTTTAAAAGCAGGTACAGTCTAACGCAAAAATACTCCACATAAGTACAAACAGTAATTTCCAATCAAAGGTGTAAACGTTAATCGTCCCAAATGTTTTATTTAAATTAAAAATATTAAATCCTACCCAGAAGGAAGCAGAGAATTCGTCTTCCCGTTCTTCAGTAGAGATTTACAATTTTTCTTTCCTGTCTCGTGGAACTTGTTGAACTCGGTCCCCGTGTAGTTGCCGAGGCTCTCCGTTCTCGACGACGTTCCATGGAATATATATCGAGCCTGTGTATCCGGTTTTCGGACTAATAATTTTGCGGGCAACTTCCGGCTCGTGATTGCCCAGGAAACTGCTAATGCGCGCACGTCCTACATACACACACACACACACGCAGACACAGATATAGGGTGTTCGGACGAAGCTGGGAGAAAATTGAAGGGGTAACTCTATGCAACGTTCTAAGACGAAAATCAAGTGTAACAATATTGCGTTTGACGCTTTGTTTATTAGTTATAAGCAACTACAAAACGGGCTCTTTTACCCCTGAGAGTAGGCAAACGGAGCATCACAGTGCAGCTAGTGACGTTACCTACCGTGTTGCCCCGTTTGCCTACTCTCAGGGGTAAAAGAGCCTCTTTTTTAAATTGTTTATAACTAATAAACAAAGCGTAAAACGCAATATTATTACTCTGGATTTTCGTCTTAGAATGTTGCATAGAGTTACCCCTTCAATTTTCTCCCAGTTACGTCCGAACACCCTGTATAATACGACAGAGGATCGAACGTTTCGCCAAAGTCGACCCCGAAGATACTCGCGAGCAATCGAGACTGCTTTTCGCGGAAAACCTGCCTGCCCACCCCGGATTTTCCGTCTCCGTTTGCGCAGCGTGGAAAAGAACATCTGGCTGGCTCGCGGATACAGAGGGCAGCAGATTTCCGCGGGGTAGGAAATAATGGACGCCGAGTCGGAGGGTGAGAGCCCGTATTAATTGCACCCTTTTGATATTCCCCCTTTGAAGGAGGGCAAGCTTCTCGGAAATGGATCGTCTGATCGCGGAAATGTTGCTTAGTAACGATGAACGACGCTATTCGTCCAATCCTTTCCTTCGTTATGCGCGTTCGAGGTGACGCTAACTAATTACCCAAAATCCATCCCCAAGCTTCGCTGCTATCATCAACTACTTCGATACTTTTGTCCAACCTCACGGAAGTTCTACGTTTTACCATGCAAGAGGGATTTTTTGTTGTAACCTGTCGATAAATTAAAATTATGACACCTGAATACGATAGGGTGGGTTTAGATCGAGCTTGTATGACGTCGTGTTATTATTGTTAATTATCAGGCTCTGATAATAGGCAGCAATTTGTTAGATTGACAAAAGTAAGTTTAAAGCAAAATTGCACAAAAACTAAATATATATGTAAATATAGAAAATGTAGATTTTAGAGAAGTTGGAGCACACACTGTTGCTCTTTCCAAAGGTTCTCTCTCTCTATAGGCTAACTAACGTACAGCAGAACAGAAAAGCACTCGGGTGGCAGCCGCTGCTCTGCACTCAGATGGTATCATAAAACAGAAAACGCCAAAGATGCTGTTCGAAGGCACACATTCTCAAAGGAAACCGTTCCGAAAAATAGAACGAGCAAGACACACTCTCTTTATTACACAAGTCGAGATAGATTATCTTGAAGACTCGAGCACAGCGGGATAATTAAGTTTGAATTACATTTGGTTAGGTTAATTTAAAGACAGAATTGGATTACACGAATTCGAGCACAATAGGTGGGAGGGGAGGGTGGGATCGAGTTTGATTAGATCGGGTTAAGGATAAGCTTGTTCATCTAAACTAGAACACAATAGCAACGATTGATGCTGCTTCCTTTGTGCCTTTTCTCTTCTTTTTTTTGCTGTTGCATTGGTACATTCACTGACAATATTTTGTCCTCCTTTCTCGTTGTTTTCTCCCGAATGCATTATTCTCTGGGAAACGAAAGGCGGTTACACGTTCAGCTGTTATTCCGTTCTTTGTGACAATTTTTTCATGCGGGATCACGTCCGCCCTGATCCGGCCGCTGTTTCCACGGATCGCTTGAACCGGAAATCCCCGAGACTTTTCCCGATACTCGGAGAGAGCTAATGCGGCCGCGTCCGAGCGAAATCGCTCTGACCCGATCTGGCTGGAATTATTTAGCAATTTAGCCGGGTGGATACCGCCGCGAAAGTGGAACTCCTCCACTCGTTCGGAATTATTTCTGGACCTCTTGCCAGCCAGGTCCACGCTGACGCGACCTTTTGATTTTATACGCGTTCCCGGTCGAAAGATCGGAATAAGTTAAGCAATTTCGGAAAGAAGTTGCAGAAACTGAGTAACGAGAGATTGATAATAATAAAAATATTGAAGACGTTCAGTTTCAAAAATTTATCTGTCCGTACATATGAAAGGACAATAAAAAAGCAATAATACAGAAACCTTTGCACAGACCCAGCATCTCAATTCGATCGGTAATATGCTCGAATACTACAAGCTACGTGGAATACTTGCCGCTCCGATTGTACCCCTCGACCACAATGGTAATTATACCCGGTGTGCTTTAATGCGCCCCGGCAACCGTACACCAGAAAATTTCCATGCACCTCCAATTATCTTAATCACCCCTCGAACCATCTTGAAAAGGAGTCCCGGATGGTATCGTTCGCTAGATCCATCGGTACGCGCTTCGAACGGTCGAACCCAGCGGTCGAACGGCTGGTTTCGTTAACACGTTGAATGCCCCGCTAGTTTTACAGAGTTCGCCCGATACATATACTGTTGAAATATTACCTACAACAGAGTTACAGTGTGTAACTATTTTTAGATATTTTAGACTGCATTAATTTCTTCACACCATTGCATTAGCGATGATGTGGCAAGTCGGTTCCTCGCAAGTGCTCGAATCCACAATGGTTTCTACATATACGAGTCCTAACCTGTCCCTTTCTATCCCTGTGTCTAAGGCATGGGCCTGCTAGACTTACTAGCAGGCCTCGAATAAAACCCTGCTTTCCCATTCCTTTCCCTTCTCTCTCTTTCACTTCTCATCATCGTGCAATCGGAATCATTTCTGAGAGAAGTTTTGTTTTTTTAACTAGTAATAAACGTAGCTTACCTTTTGTTTTATCCCTAAATCTTAAAATGGTAATAATGAAAAATTGATAAGTATTGACATTCGTCCAAATTACGTATTTCTACCAATTTAAACGTGCCGGCCACCGGTGACCCTCCATGGCGCCACCGCCAAGTCAAGTGCCGGTCACCGGTGACCCCCGTGGCATTCAACGTGTTAATAAGAAGGAAAGGCAGGCGCCTGGTTGCCTTCCGCCCCTCTGGAAAAATCGATGTGTCCAAATTGAAAGGGCGGGATATAGGCGCGAATATGCATCGGTCGTAGCCGGAATCGCGTAGCTCCCGGTAAATATCAGCCGGAGTGCTCGGCGAGCTGCACACCTACCCCACGGTCGATACTCTAAACGGGGAAAGGGCGAAGGGGTTGAGGAAGGGCGGGGGCAGGGGGGGCAAACGCGAAACGCGAAGATACTCCCCCTTTTTTATTTAAAGCCAGAGAGACAGACACGCGGACACACAGAGAGAAACCGGAGGGACGGACGGATGGAAGGATGGATGTGAACGGATAGCTGGCGAGGTGGGGTGGCGGGGTGGTGGCGGGGGGCGGATGGATGGGGTGGAGGTTCCGCGCGAGGAGAAAGTACATCGAGCGAGAGAACGGGGGCTAGGAAAACACGCGTGTGAATATTCAGCCCCTGGAATATTCAACGGAGAAAAGAGAGAGAAACGGTGGAGGAAGGGTGGAGAAAGGGTTGAGGAGGGCGGAATGGGGAGAGCCTGCATGCTCTCGCGAGGCAGAGGAGCCGAAATTTCGAGACTCGATCGTCCCGTGGAGCTTTTGATTCACGGTGCAGGGCCAAAGGTGCATGGTCTCGCTGAGTCCTCTTTTGACGGAGATAGATAGATCGGGGATGGGGGTCGAGGGGAGCAGGGATGAAAAAACGACGAACTCGGAAAAGGGAAGTAAAAACGAGCGGGTTAACGTTGGGAGTAAACAGGGGAGGATTAGCTGAGTGGGCAGACCTGCGGATTTTTCGTAGATACACGGAAATTTGGCGAATTTATGATTGGTAAGCAAAAATTACCCAAGGGGGATCATTTTGTTTCGATGAATGGTTTATTACAAGAAGCATGCTATCGAGTTTCAAAAGTATTTCAAGTTTATGGTGTCCACGAGTATAAGACCACGTAGTATAAACATTCAATTATTTGTCTTTTTATTACCACTTTATTCTTATCGTTATTAAAAATAGCTTTTTTTTATTAAAAATGTGTGTTCACTTTATTTCGTCAATTTATATAAAGTTTTTTTTAATTAATTTTCCAAAAATATTGCCAGCCCCTGGCGAAGTTTAATCGCGTAGACGTGCGGCCATTAAACTGTTAATGATCATTCTATGACCATTCTACCCGAATGGTATGTAACAGCGGTTAATTTCTAAGCAGCAGTTCATTTTTACCTGAAACGCATTTCCTTGGAATTTTCATCGGAACCGCCTGCCTTAGGTGACACGCCCCGTATAAATAGTTTCGTCAGTAAAAATAAGAGGGGGCGTGTTCCCTCGCAAGAAAACGGAACAAATTTCCCGTCGAAGATTAACAAGGGTTTACCGTTCTCGTAAGATAAAGGGACGCGAGACAAATGGTCCGCTCCTCTCGCGTCCTTGATAAATACGAGTCTCGTGTGTTGGCACGCGTGACAGAAATGGGCCGCGGCACGGGAACGGTTAACAAAGAGGCGCTCCCGTAGGAGCTCCTGGTGAACACGGAGAGCCGCGAAATCCCGTTTGCACGAAATCCCACCCTCATTTACTTTGTGGGATTTTTCGTGACGTGACAAATTTTCGATATGCACGCTCCCTCCGCTTGGACGTCCATCCACGCGACTAAAGGGGGCGCGGCCTCGCTTTTCTTCCGGTTCTCTGAAACCGACACTTCAAAAAGGCCCTCCAGGTTCCGTCTTTGTTTTTCGATGGGGCGTGGATTAATGATCATGCTGGTATCGTGGTAACGCGACAGAGATAATACTTTTGAGAAATATTATTGTAATTTTGAGCTCGGTAGATTTTGATTAAAAGAGGAAAACGAGGGAGGGGTAGTTTTGTGTTTTAAAAATCGTCAGTTTGGAATATTCAAGTCCAAGAACCATTCACCTACTTAATACAATATTGAATTAGTATTATATACATTTTGCTGCGTTTTAAATTAAACAAAATTGATATATTTTTATTAAGAAAGCACTGACACGTTGGAATTTGCCAACACAATCGAACATATTTATGATATTTTTTTATGGCATTACCAATTGCTTTACGTAAATAAGACTAAATATAAACCTATGCCCATGTATCTATAGTAATATTTGTCGTTTGAGAGTTGCAGTTATCTGTTTGTTAACTCTTTGGTTCATGGTGAATCTAAAAATGTCCCACCATGCGTTACCGTGCATCAAAAAGATGGGACATTTTTAATTCCACCGTGGTCCGCAGAATTAACAGACAGATAACTGCAACTCTAACCGAGTCAGCCCTCGAATGGCCTCATTAGGAAGCGAGGCAGCGGTCCAAAGGCTAGATAATTCGTCGGGAAGGTGGAAACAATCGCTAAACCGTGCGTCGAACGACGATTCTGGCCCGTGGTAAGGAGAGAAACGCGGAGGACCCTCGAATTTTAAAGCGACGCGCGGGGAGCGTGCGCCACGGCCACGCTTGTTAGAGTTCTCCTAGAGTGAAATTAAGTCCGCTTAACGAGTACCACGCCACGACGGGTGTGCCGAGAAATTTAACGAGCCCGGCCATGCGACGACGCGTACACCCGCTGGATTTCAGAACGGCTGCGAGAGACGCGCGCGTGGCGAGTCCCTTTTCGTCTCCTCTTCTCTCGTTCGCCTCGTACACCCCTGTTTCTCCCGCGTAAAAAGGTAAAAGTGAAACCGTCCTGCACCAAGGCGGTTGTGCGCTGGCTAAATGGGACGAAAGTCCCGCGATTCGGTGGGAACGACAAAGATCGGGGGGAAAAGGAGTAGGTTGCGAGCGATCGACGTCTTTTTTTGCAATTAAAGAGGGTGAAGCTTGAGATGGAAGGATGATAATGGGGTGGGTGGAGAAGCAGATATTTTGATCCTAGCGTGACGGACACGGAGTCAGTTTGACTCGAACGTTAAAATTGTTGCATTTAACCCTAGATAACTAAACTTAACCCTTTGCACTTCGCGTCATCTTGGACGTAATGTATGGACGTATTCTCGGTTCCTCAAAATCGCTATCTTTTTTATATATCTTGAAAACGTGACAGAAACATGCATTTCTGAAAAAGTTGCTCTGGGATAAGTCCATTCCCCGGAATCACTAATAAATTCTAATGTCCCCTGAGAAGGGACAACGGAGTGCAAAGGGTTAAATTAATGTTACTCTGCAACTAATCATTCGACTCGTAGACTACGAATTAAAACCAGATAGATAGATCCAACGATACACCCCACTCATGTCTACAGATTGCAGTTTCATACTTCTCTGAATAGTATACGCGCAAAAATGAGGGTCACGTTTTATTTGAGAAATTACAGAACGATTGCAAGAGTTATTGCCTTCGATCGGTAGGGTTCGGGTTAGGTTCGTATGTTCAACGTATGCGGGGGACATTCTTTCAGGGGGAGGATAGGAAGCATGAAAACGGCGTAGCTCTCGGAGAATAGCCTGACAAAGAGATAAGTGAGACGTATTAATACTTTTATCGTCAACCTGTCGCGATCAGAATTCGCCAGGAGATTAAGGGAGGGCGCGTCGAAGAAAGAGCTTCGAGGTTTCCTCGAAAGTTGCCTTCCTCCACGAATCGTCTTTCTCCTCGACTTTCCTCTCCATGCGCCATGGAGAAGTTGTCCGCGGAACTTGGAATGCATCTGGTTTCTGTTCGAAATGAACGGGAAAGTTGAAGCGAACGTACGTGCACGTGTATGTGAGTGAGTGAGTAAGCGCGTGTGTGTGTGTGTGTGTTCGCTTGCGTTTTAGAGGATCGTTTCTTTCTTTCTTCTAGCTGATAGCCCACGAGGGTACCGTGTACTACGTAACATTTCAATTAGCTCGTCGAGCATCGACTTCGAAACTTTTTCACGTGAACTGCCTGCTGCTCTCGATAAACGATTCTTCCGTTCCATCCGCTCTTCAGAATGTAATTTTCAGTTGTTATAGAATTATACTAGAAGTTCATTGATGTATCCGAATTTTGTAACTACCAATTTATAGACATTGAAGCAATGGGTGTATTTATACCATTACTAGCTGTTGGAAGTACTTTGATTTCAACTTTAATTACTTCCCATACGAACTTACATCCACCGTATGACCCATTTGGGGTAATAAATGGAACCCATTGTCCAGATCTTATGTTTCTAGCTTTAGTAGTTTAGCGATGATGAATCAGTCGGTCAGTCAGGACATGTCTTTTTATATGTATAGATGATCGCATTCGTTTGCCCGACACCGTAAATAATTTATTTAAAAAAGAAGATGCGTCAGCCCCTTTGCTTTCCGTTTGGAAGATCACCAGAACACGGCCAACAGCCGGAAGTACCGGAAATCGTTACACGTGTCCCTAAAAACCGGAAACGACACCCTACGACCAGGAATCGTCGAGATCTCGACACGTTGCGTGTCATCTGGTTGACGGAGGGGCACTTTTCCAGGCGGTCTGACCGGGAAATAAAACGCTTCCGGTCGACGACTCGGCCCGATCGATAAACTATTCCGGCGATCCTCTTCCGAAAGCCTTCCTACTGAATCCCCCCACGCATTAATCTCGGGATTGCACACGCGAACTCCAGGCCTAGACCCACCCGGGGAGATAGATCGAGGCGATCGAGTCTGGATCTTTTCACGAATCCTCGAGAACGGAGGGAGGGCTGGGGATGCTGGAGGGAGTCACGGGTGAGACGACCGTGATCGTCGCCAGGAGGACTCTCGACGAATACACGCCTGAAGGGGAACGCGAGAGGGCGGCCGGATAACTCGGAATCCATCCACGGAGCCGTTCGACACCCGAACAATCGGCCCGCAAGGGCTTTTATAGCATGTAAATAGCGCGTATGCAAATGAAGCGGTGACCCAGCGAAAGCCTAAGCGACGTCGGCCTAAGATTTTTCTACAGCGTGCCTGAGGCACGCCAATTGAACCTCGCTAATTTCCTCGAGGCCTTCTAAACCGTTTAAGTCGTTCCCAAACGACTCTCCGTACCTAGAGCAGCCTATAGAAGCCCAGCTAGACTACAGCCTAGTCGACAAATCGACTATAAAACGACAACGCGCGCATCCTACAGGTAACCATACCTGAGAACAACTCGAAACGATATAAACGTAGCGATGCATAAGCATAATAGCGAACGCTGAAGCATAAAATGCGAGGTTCTAGCGAGTAGCGATTAGAGCGACCCACAGAAGCCGACTAAGATGAGCCAGCATCCCCTCGCCCGGATGCTGATCCTGCTGGTATCGCTGCAGCAGCTGTCGATGGTGAGCCAGTCAAAGGTGCACAGCGAACGGGAAGCGGTGCTGATCTCCGGAGACATCGTGCTGGGCGGTCTGTTTCCGGTACATGAGAAGGGAGGCGCCTCTTGCGGGCCCAGCGTCTACAATCGAGGTGTGCAGCGTCTCGAGGCGATGCTCTTTGCCGTGGACCAGATCAACAGGGACACGAGGGTACTGCCGGACATCACGTTGGGCGTGCACATCCTAGACACCTGCGGCAGGGACACGTACGCACTCAACCAGAGTCTGCACTTCGTCAGGGCGTCCCTGTCCAATTTGGACATCAGCGTGCTGGAGTGTGCAGACAAGTCGGTGCCCACGGTGAAAAAGACGGCCAGCGCAGGCCCGATCTTCGGAGTGATCGGCGGCTCCTACAGCTCTGTGTCCCTGCAGGTGGCCAACCTGCTCAGGTTGTTCCACATTCCACAGATCTCGCCCGCGTCCACCGCTAAGGCGCTCAGCGATAAGACCAGGTGAGCCTTTGAGTCCCCTGTCTAACGTCAACATCTCGGTTTCATGCCACCCTTTCAGCTGAATTTGTTAATTTTGTTTGTACAATCATCTGCTTAACACTTAGCGAATCGAATGGGGAGATCTCTCATTTTTTCCGTAACAAGGGCGCTGCGATTAATTCTATTGACTTTTGTTATTAGTTAGTCTTGAACTAGTTCGAACTAGTTGATTTCCATTCGCTCCTATACTCCTTACACTTGTGTCCTCCCCTCTGCCGTTTGTCCCTCGAACGCTTCAGTTACGTCCTCCTTCCTTACAGTGGACCACTCTACTTTTACCTACTCGCCAAAGTTTCTACCAATCTTACCGGAAGATCTCTACTAACCGCGTTCGCCGGAACACGTTTCTCCTCGGAGAATGACAACCGTTCTGATTTCAATGCTCTCGTCAGGTTCGACTACTTCGCGAGAACAGTGCCCCCGGACACATTCCAATCGATCGCGCTGGTGGACGTGGTGAAGAGCGCCAACTGGTCGTACGTGTCGACCGTCCACTCGGAGGGCAGCTACGGGGAGTACGGAATCGAGGTGTTCAACAGAGAGGCGACCGAGCGCAACGTGTGCATCGCAGTGGCGGTAAAAGTACCTAGCGCGGCGAACGACCGCGAGTTCGACGACATTATTCAGAAGCTAAGCAAGAAGTCGAACGCCAGAGCTGTGATACTGTTCACCCGCGCGGAGGACGCGAGAGGGATCCTCGAGGCGGCCAGAAGATCCAATCTGAGTCAACCGTTTCAGTGGCTGGCCAGCGACGGCTGGGGCCGTCAGATCAAACTAGTGGAGGGCCTCGAAGAGGAAGCGGAAGGCGCCATCACGGTGGAGCTGCAGTCGGAGAATATTCCAGGTAGGACAGTCGTACAGCGATTTTAACAGTTAACACTCCTACTTTTAAGTGTTAATATCAATCGTCAACTCCAACTTATTCTCTTCATATTTTGACTTGCAAGCTTTTAAGCATCAGACTTTCTATTCGTCCACCAGTTACGAAAAATAATTCAACTGTACATGTTCCTTGGACATTTATCCACGTAGGTTTCGACGAGTACATGGCCAGCCTGACACCGGAGTCTAACCGCCGTAACCCCTGGTTCGGCGAGTACTGGGAGGAGGCATTCGGCTGCGTCCTCAGGAGGAACCTAGGGACCCCGGGAAGCCAGAATGCTACCGTGTGCTCGTCCAAGCTCAGATTGACCGCGGAGACCGGATACGAGCAGGAATCGAAGGTGCAGTTCGTCGTGGATGCCGTGTACGCGTTCGCCCTGGCGCTGCACAACCTCCAGAAGAACGTTTGCGCAAATGTCAACGGTCTCTGCCCGAGCATGGCCAACTACGACCGGGGTGCCTTCTATAGGAACTACCTGCTGAACGTATCCTTCACAGGTGAGAGCTCGAAATCACGTGTGGGGATCGCGATACAAAAGCCATAAAGAAAGAACGAAGTGAAAGGGGGGTGGGGGTGATACGGAGGTGGAGGTCTCTCTAAAAAGCGGAATTCAATATTTCGCGCGGCCTCAGGCTCTTCAACGCTCCGGGACATATATTCGGGAATCGTTGATGCTCGCCCTGCCCTCTCCCATTCGCCCCTCGCGCTCTTTGGTCCTCCGTTTCCACGAGCGTATTAAATTTTTTTCCCTCCCCCGATCCTTCCCCTCTCACCACCCCTCGATGCGGCGAGACGAGCAATAAACGCGCGATTCGCGCTTTATGACACGCGACCGATAATATCGACGAGTCGGCTGGACGATAAACGTGACCGAACGAAAACATTCGCGCGATGGGAGGGGGGTGAGGATCACGGGGGGCGGATATTAAATTTTACTGGCCCTCGCCCGGTGTATAACGCGGCCCTCTTTGTCCGGGCTACGGGTAATTCGCGAGCGACGGGGTTTCAATGCCGTTCCTCAGATGGGAATCTGTGGTATTTCGCGGTTGATTAACTTTTATCGGGGACCCTAACAGGGGCGGTGGATATTAAACTACGATCGTGTGGACTTTACGTCGGACGGAACCTCGGGTGATGTTCGAAAGTCGTGTTAGGAAGGTTTTAACGAGCGCTGACTCTTTGGCTATGCGCGGAGTCTTAGGAAGTAAGAATTATTGAAACTTCTAGTATGCAACAAGGGATGATAAATCTTAGCAGAAGAATAGATGCTTAAGAGCGTGTTATAGCATTATGGTTAATGTGAATTACAACAACATTAGAAATTGCTGTTGATCGTTATCGTAGTCGGTCGTCCTTTGGTTTTCCAACAGTACATAGACTCGCGTAGAGTACAGAAACACCTTGACATCGTCTCTTCACATTTTATGACTTACGTGTGTGTGTAAGTGATTTCTAATGTGAAATAGTCAGCTAAGAAGCAGGCGAATGGGGGAAGAGCCACATTTGGCTCGTGAGCCGCAGGTTCGCCAGCCCTGCTCTAGGGAACCGTGAAAACTGTTAAAGTAGAAAGGATGGGCTCGGGAAATAAAACAAGGGGGTTGCGTTTTTCGGGTGAGAGCAACCGTAGCTCTCAAGACTAGGTTTCCTTTCATTTCTTCCTTAAAATAAAGAGGGAGGTTAGGCTCGAGATGCAGCCCAAGCCTACCCAAGATACTTGGCCCTCCCTGAGTTTCTCCGTACCTTCCCAGATTCTTTGGCCGCATGAGCCTGTACAATCCAACAGAAACGAATCGAAGTCTGAGTTACTCCAGATGACCGCGAGCAGGTCTAAATCGAACCGCTGGCAAAACCAGCGAAACGAATTTCCAGCGAAGACCGACGAGAAACAAGAACCAAATGTGTGGGCGGAAAGGGGTTGACGGCGGCGACCGGATTCAAAGGGAGTCGCGACGCTTTGCTCGTCGAGGCAGCGTCCGAAACGACACAGGAGCCGCGTCTGGGTTTTTGTCCGCGCAGCTCGCCGCGATACGGTCGGAGACCCATTAAAAAAAAAAAGACGAAGAGAGAGAGAGAAAAAAAAGAATACGAAAGAAAGGGTTGAGGGAAAAGTGGAACCGAGGCAAAGCAAGCACGGTGGCTCCTGGGTAACGGGCGAACGTCGATACGGGGGAAAAAAGGAAGACAGATTACGGAGGCAGGGGGGACAGAAAGGGGGGCTGCCGGAACGGAAACGAGGAAAAGCGAGAAAGGAACGGCGGGAAAAAACGAAAGGGAAAAGGGGAAGGGGGGCAGTATCACAGGGGGATCGTGCTGTATCGATCCTAAATGTGCAGTCCAAGGCCATTGTTTCCCCCATTTCCCCGCCCCCCCTGTTTTTATCAGACCAACGCGTGACGAAGGTTTATGTTAACACTTAGCCGACGGAGTAGGCAGATCTCCCATTTTTTCCTCAACATCGTTTGTTAGCGTTTTATCGTCGGAACACGTTCGACGATATTCGAACTGTATTCCAAAAAGTAGCGACACAGGAGAAACGAAAATACAGTTCCCTTCCGATCCATTTTGCGGGAACCGGTCGGTAATCTCCGATTCGCCCAGTCGTCGTCCATGGCGAGGAACAGTGTGGGACGGGGGTGGAAGGCTCGCAGGATCGATCTAAATCGTGCGAAGTCACCGAAACCGGGCCATTATTTCCTGGTCATTTCGTAGAAATCGCCCACGGCGTGCACACGTCCGCCGAACGAATCGATAACGGCCAGCCCGCGGCCGCAACGGCCGATTCGATTCGAGATATCGCTCGAACGCGCCAACGCGCGCGTATACAGGCGCACCTCGACTTTCGCACAATTCGCTATTTCGCACATTTCGAAAAATTCACCTTTTTAAGCCTTTGCGATTGGATGTCCCCTCTGAGGGGACATCGTGAGTCGAGCAGAGGCTACTGGGTTGCCCCCTCTCAGGGGACATCAGATTTTAGCCACCAGATTACTATGTTGTCCCAATCAATGGTTTAAAACACAGTTTTTGATGTAAATCCTTTTGCATCCCTCTACTTTCGCATACAGTTTCAATTGTGTGCGAAAGTCGAGGGTATTTCCCTATTTCCAGAAACGATCCATGCCCATTTCGTGACTGGAACGCAAGCCACACAAGACCCGAGTCCGCTTTCATACGTATCCCTAATTGCGTGCCGATAATTGAACCGGTTATGTAGGCTAGCGACCAAGGAGAAATATAACGCGCGCGCTATATACCGGGTGACCGAGCTTTTGTGCGGTTGAGTAATGAGCCGAAGAAGGAGCATGTGCAGCACGCGTCGCGCGTCACGGTCTGACCTGATCTGATACTCGTTGATATCACAATTTCCCTGGTACCATTAACGAAAGGAAGCATTAGGCGTTCCTGGGCATTTATTACCGTCGGCTGGCTACGTTCCACGTAATAAAATTGCGAAGTAACCAGGGACGTTCGCGTCGAAGCCAGAACTAGCACTTCCTTTAATTCGAACAGAAATTGGAGATCCGTGGAAAAGTTGATAGAAGCCGTCGATTCTCATTGCATGCTTGTTCTTTCCGATGGAGTCAGTGATAACGACAAGCTAAATGACACACTTTCATCTATGATAATATTTATTTAACATTAACACTTTAACATGTGTGTGATACTGCCGTTGAGGGTTATTAGCTGATAACACACTCTTGCAAATGTTTTTTCTTTTTAGCAACATTTAAGTTCATATTAGCCGGAAGAATAAAATATCAGTGATACAAAAGGGTTGTACGAAGGGATTGTCATGTTATATTATTGTTTAACCGCGTAGACGTGCGGCCATTAAGGTGTTAATATTAAAACTATAATATAAAACTAAACTCTTTCTTACACTTTTGCTATTCAGTCATCGATCACACACACACACACACACAGTTTACGCACCTTATTGGTCCAGTCCCAAAAATACACATCCACAGATGCCCTTCCATCTCTTTCACTCTTTCATACCTCAACACCCATTCTCAATAACAACAATCACTCTCATACTTTCATTAATTACGAAACATCGGATACCTCCAAATATCTAGATACTCCCAAGTAGTAATGTTCGAACGTCTAGTAATTTAATAATCTCAGCAGGGTAACTACTAAATATCGTTGAAGCACAAATCTGTTTGTTAGACAAAGATAAGCTAGATCTATAGAACTTCGTCCTCGCTCGAACAATTATCCGAAAGATCGACTTGATATCAATTTTCCCCTAGTTACTGCACTCTCTCAACCTTCGCGAACGGAAGTGCACGCGCCCGTAATCGTCGCGTGTTAACGTCGAAGAAAAACGGTCGAGGAAAAAAACCGTGGCGTGGTCTGGTGAATTGCTTCTCTGTTGCTGATCGATATCGGGGAAAAAAGTTTCCTGTCTGGTGACGGAAAATCGAGGGCCGGTCGAAACGCTTTCGCTTCGCGCTCGTTTATTTCCGCGAACGGTGAACGTGTTTAAAAAACGCGGAGAGGAGCGTATAATTTTAGTCTCGATCGAGTTATCCCCGACAACCAGAGGGGTAGTGGAGGGCTGTTCGGAGGGAGGGGAGGGTGAGGTGGGTGAGACAATGGTGTGTCAATTACGCGAAACGGAAGAGCGATAATTAAAAATCCGTATTGCCGTGTTTCGCGTTCGGCTCTGTGGACCTATGTATATTAAAACTGAAACGAACGCGCGATGAGCAAACGAAACGATGCGATGGCGAATAGCAGCGCGTAAATTGAACGAAACGCTTCATTTTTCGCGAAACGATACGCAAACGCGACTCTTCAAAGACTTCCAAATATGTAATACGAAGTATTGAAATTAAACAGTAGCAGAATTATTTGATTTAGTTAAATCTCGCTGAAACCTTTAAACGCGAGTAGCAATTGTGTTTGAAAAATTGTGAAAGTGTGGTTTCGCAACCGTTTGACTTTAAGTCGTCTTTCCAGCGTAGAGGGTTGAAATTAACGGAAGCTTTGCAACCACTAAACACAAAAAGCTTATTCTATCCTCGAATATTTGTTTGAAATTTGCTGATTAAGATATATCTATACATATAAAAAGACGGGTTCTTTCACGGGTTCTTTTATTTCATTTCTTGATGTTTCACCCCTAAGGGGGTTAAATAGGGGTTGAAAGAATGTTTGAAAGTCCGCCGATTTTGAAGCAAGTACTATAAGAAAAAAATGCGGGCAACAGCTAATCTTTTGTATTACAAGATTATTTTAAAAATGAAAAGTAACGTAAAACAGTAAGTAGTACTCGCCGCAAACGAAATCTGGTATTACAGTGATTTTATTGAGAAAACACGCCTCAGCTGGAGGGTATCCTCCAACAGATCCTCGACGAGGGTGCGTTAAAGTACACAGGGTCAACGCAAATGGGACAGAACCCAACTTCCCTCCCTCCCCCCTAAGCGAAGCATCGATCGTGGCCTTAGAATCGTTGGACAATGCGCGTGGAGAAATCAGTGTGTCCCGTGGAACAACCGGGAGGATCGTAAACTGAGAGCAAGTTATCGTGACCCGCGAAAAGTTGGCCAACGAGAGGAATGCGGGTCTGATTGGTCATAGCCTCCGTAGGGCGTACTGTGCGTACTGTGTTTCTACTGACTCGATGACATCTGCAAGAAATTCGGACACAATAGGAAGGGTACATCTCGCCTTACATGCATTTTCGATCGCAGCGTTACGATTGGCAGAATAAGAGTGTTCACAAATCAAAGAAATGAGATGTGCGGAGGCGAGGAATCCCTCTGGCCTCTATAAGGTATAATCGCGCGTGAAATAATCGCTCGTCTGCATCGGGCATAAACCCCCACCCTTTCCCAACGCTATTGCAAACATAGGGCACGCGTGCCTTCACTGTTGGCCGAAAAGATGGTCTCGACGAATCGGATCGGATGTCGTCGCGTGATGCAAAGAATTGGGCGGAGCGAGTGAAGCAACCCCCACTCCTGTCCCACCGCCGTCACGTTACTCAACTTCTCGCGAACACACAGTGGAATAGGGACGGTGCTCAGACACGTCTGCACGCGCCTTTGAACGTCCAAACGTCGATTCACCGGAAGCACGAGACCGATTGAATCGCCGTTTCCGGTTTCCGTCCTCTACACTCCTTGCGTTTTATTGCCCCAAAGTGCACCATCCCTCTCTCCCACCCCTACAACCTCATGTAGACTTACGACCATAACAATGTTTCGGAATTATGGCGTTTAAAATTATTGTCTCTCGAACACAGGTGTCTAATGATCGACTTCCTAATTGTCCACAAAAAATTAAATGAATATGTCGCATGTCCAAACATACTTAGACATTTTAAATTAAAATGTTTCATCGCATCTGTTAGGACGCACATACTTTTTGAGTCGGAATTTCATCGAACTTTATACGGTCAACATAATTGTATTAATTGCGTTATAAGGACAGCGAATAAGACCTACAACTCTGTCGAAATTATTTTTGGATCTATTCACTCTTTCAAACGCCGTCTGCACGCTAATTACTCATCTGCTAATTTTCCTGTATTGTAAACTAAAGGGTATCCGCCCGTGAATAAATAAAGAAATAAATAAGAGTATTTTGAACGACGACAAAGGAACAGGGGAGAGCGGAATTTTGTTTCAGACATAGCCGGAAGCGAGGTGAAGTTCGACGAGCACGGGGACGGGCTGGCGCGGTACGAGATCCTCAACTTCCGGAAGTCGGACCACAACGGGACTAATGGATACCACTATCGGGCAAGTGAAAGTACTTTTGACTTTTTCTCCGCTCGGTTTTAATTAGAACTCCTGAAATACGGCCTTCCAGTTTCCTCCGGATCCCCCGTTCCCCTCTGACCGCCCTCTTGCCGACCACGGACAGCGCGCAAGGGTTAACCCTTTGCGCTCGAGAGGCGGCTGTTAGTCGCCAAGTGATAGTTTCGCAAATTTTCAGACTTTAATTAGTTTGTTTATTAGCCAGACTCGGATGTTAAACAGTCATATATGCAAATTTCAGTATATGATGATAAAAATAAATAGATAAACAATATTTGCGAATCATAAAATTATGTTTTACATTGTCCTGTCGTCTCAAACTTTTGTCCACCATTGTAGATCGGAATAATTCTTGACTCGCAAACGATCGTGGTAAATTAAGTAATTACATATATGTTACGAATGTTTTTCCAATCAAGTCTGAAATTTGTTAATTTTCACATTTATTCTTGGTTCATTTTTTTATCCGTTTTAAATACCACTTTAACTAAACTTGTACCATCCAAGTTTAAACTATTAGATTTCTTATTATTGGATTCTTTAATCTGGTCTGCTTTTACAGGATTTAACAAACTGTCATACTGGAAAAATGTCTCTTTTTTTACAATATTAACCTGTAATTTTGATATCGAAAGCAAGTCAGCGACGCGCGATACCTTCACGGTCTCGCGTATCCAATTAACGATTGTTTTTCGATAAAAATCGTAAATCAGCCGGGAGTCGGGGCAACGCCGGTCTCGTTTCCAACGATAAAGTGGCGGCGGGACATAAATTGCAACGTGACCTTCGTTACGTCCGCCTTCCTGCCGCTGGATGCAACTTACAGGATGAAATATAACCTCCACCCCACCCCCCGCCCCTCCCGCCGGTTCGGCCGGAACAGGTGACTTTAAATCGTCAAAAAGCGCAAGTTTTATTGCGCCAGCGGGTTGGCCATTTGCGAAAAGGAAGGAAAAAAGGAGGCCATCGCGTATTCGCGGATAACAGGACCCTCTTTTTTTTTTCAGAGCTGCCGGCGCTCGTATTTCAATTTCCATTGCGGAGAACATATATCTCGTTATCGATGCGAAATATCTAAGTCGTTCAGAGAGGCGTTGTATCAGCCGAAACGTGCGATGGCCGGTTTGAATTATTTATTTATTTATTTATCGAGGAATAGGAGAACATAAAAAAAATGAATTTTTTACATTTGTTGATATAGAGAGAGGAAGTATAAAAGGAGATTTGACGATGAATTATCGAATTATTCGGATAATTCGAATATTCGAATGTTACGAATAACTAAAGATATCAGGATAATTTTAATAATTCGGGCAATAAAGTAAAGTTATTCGCGCGTTTGTAAGCATGCGTGCGATTTTATATACTTTCGAGACATTTTCAAAATGGCTACTCGAATATTTGGACTTGTTGGTGAAAAAATGCAGATATTCGAAATCTGAAATCCGAATTACGAATACTACGTAACGTCATGATTTGAATATTCGATTACTGGGATAATACACGTGTATTATTTGACCATTCGCAAAATAAACTCGCAGGGATAAATTTTCCAATTTTATAAATATTCCTGTCGGAGCGCACCGATCGAGGATCAGACGTCGAGTGGCCGAAATTGAAGTTGCGTATCGTTCCGACCAGTGCCCACTCGAGCGGCTCGCGAATCAAAAATTTCAACGTCAATCAAACGACCATCTAGAAACTCGCTACACCAGCTCTCTTGCTCCACATACAGCGGTGCCTCGATAGTGGTCCCAGCTTCGGTCGAGCGATCACACGAGATAAAACGCTATTTCCGTTTCGCTCAGACTTCCTGATCTGCTCTTTCATTCCCGTCAAAGAGCAAACGCCCCAAAAATTAATACAATTTTTAACCCATTTGCATTCATAAGCGGAATAATCCGCACACAATGATTGTCAATTATCACCAACCGCGGAATAATCCTGTTACCGTGAAATAATTCATGAGTGTTTTATCAGCAATATAGGATTGCCAAGCTTAAACGAACTATCTTTATTTATTTATCGTACAAATTTATAATAATATTTTCTGTTTAATCGTTGCACATAATTTCTAAGTAGAATCAGTAATGAATAAACACACGAGAGCTATCGTTGATTCTCGGATGAATAACGCCAGTAGCATATTTAGAACTGTGATACCAAATCAAATAGTATTTTTCATAGTATGTTTAGAATATTCAAGATCCCCTCCCCCTTCCACCCTTTAAAAGGAATTTCCGAATAAAATGTTCCCTGTCCAAGCTTGCACATAACCGTTCAGTCGAACCAGATTAAATATCTTTCGGACGCATCAAATTCCATTTTATTTGTACGCCAAGAGGTTAAAAGTATTCCTTACCATCGAATACCAACAGATCCCAGAAATTCCTCGAAAACTGCCCCGACAGCATTCCGATCTCAATCGTCTAAATTCCACGGCATCCGACGAGAGCAAACAGAGTTCCCCCTTCGTACCTGCGCGTCCCACACTCGACTTCGCAAATAAACACCCTAGTTAGACGCGCGACTCTATTCACCGGGGCCACCTACACTAGCCCGCCCGGCGAGAGTAGCCCCTGGCGAGCGGGATCGATAACGAAAACAAATAACCGTGGCGACGGTTGCCACCAGGTGGTAGGCAAATGGTTCAACTCGCTGGACATCCGCACGGAGGAGCTGGTCTGGGCCCGTGGCACCAAGGACATACCGATCTCCGTGTGCTCGCTGCCCTGCGAGCCAGGTATGATAAAGAAGCAACAGGGTGACACTTGTTGCTGGGTGTGCGACCAGTGCGAGGTGTACGAGTACGTGTTCGACGAGTACACCTGCAAGGACTGCGGGCCGGGCAAGTGGCCGCACAAGGACAAGAAGGGTTGCTACCAATTGCCGGTGAACCACATCCGGTGGGACAGCGCGTTCGCGATCGCCCCAGCGGTGATCTCCTGCCTCGGGATAGCCGCCACCCTGGCGGTCGCCTGTCTGCTGTTCCATCACAGGGACACGCCCGTGGTCAGGGCGTCGGGACGCGAGCTCACGATCATTCTGCTGGCCGGAGTGCTCGTGTGCTACCTGAACACGTTCCTGCTGCTGGCTACGCCCACCACCGTCACCTGTATACTGCAGAGGTTCGGCGTGGGGGTCAGCTTCAGCGCGGTATACGGGGCGTTGCTCACCAAGACGAACAGGATCGCGAGGATCTTCACATCCAAGTCCGCGGTCAGGCCCAGATACATCAGCCCGGCGTCCCAGGTGTTCATCGCGGCGGCGTTAATCGCGTTCCAGGTGAGGGGAACCAGAATTATGGAGACTTTCGCGTAATAGAAACAGCGGAAAGGGTTTTTATTGCGTCAGATATGGGGAGGGGGGTGGGTGAGACTGCTCCGGTTTCGTGGAAGAATGATTGACCGGTAGAGAATTATTGACAGGTTAGATGATTATTCACTTCCGTTAGACTTGTGGCTGTTTCGAAAGATAGGAATGAGAAGAAAAAAGAATAGGAGATGTGATGTTTCTGCTAGTGAACTCATCGGTAAGGCTACCTAGCAGGCCCGTGCCTTAGACATAGGGATAGGAAGGGACAGATCAGACACCGTAATTTAACCCTTTAGAATGACGAATTCGTAATTTCTCGTAAGAGTTGCCTCAATTCATCTTGATGCACTTCCTAAAATTGACAATAATTTCCCGCGAGAAGCACGAATAAAACTAAGCACATTCATCTTGTATTTTTCAATCTGCTGCATACCTCTTACGTTGAATCCCCTCTGACGCTAAACTAATTCACCATGAATTTATTACCGAACCAGGTGGTACTGACCCTGGTGTGGATGATCATCGAGCCACCAGGGACGAGGTTCTCCTACCCGGATCGCAAACAGGTGATCCTCAAGTGCAATATCCAAGACATGAGCTTCCTGTTCTCGCAACTGTACAACGCGTTGCTGATCCTGATCTCGACGGTGTACGCGGTGAAGACGCGGAAGATACCGGAGAACTTCAACGAGAGTAAGTTCATCGGCTTCACCATGTACACCACATGCATCATCTGGTTGGCGTTCGTGCCGATCTACTTTGGCACGGGGAACGCGCACGAGACCCAGATCACCACCCTCTGCGTGGCTATCAGCCTGAGCGCCACGGTGACCCTAGTCTGCCTGTACTCGCCAAAGGTGTACATCATCGTGTTCCAGCCGGACAAGAATATAAGGAGGAAAGTTACGATGGCGGACAAGTTTAAGAAGCAAAGTAGCAGCGCGGGCACCTCATCCATCACCAAATGTAAGTAGATATACGCATGTTTGATAGAGCAATGTTAATTTTTCTTTTATCAATAATCTACACATATAAAAAGTCATGTCCTGACTGACTGACTGACTGATTCATCAAACTACTGAAGCTAGAAACATGACATTTGGATAATAAGCACTCAGAAAGGATTTTTTGATATTCCACCCCTAAGGGGGTTGAAAGTTTGTTTTAAAATTCTCCGATTTCAAAGCAAGCACTACGGTGTTCCATTTAAAAGGAAGTTCGTTTTTTTCGTCTCGCCACGGTCGGATCTCGGGATGATAAAGGGGGCTAATAATGCCCGGATCCGCTGACTCGATCGCAAATTATGAAGCCTCGAAACACGGTAGTGAACTCGGCTCGCTGCCAACACCTTGTACCACCCCTAGAGGCCCTCAACCGCGGCGCGTCGTATTTTCTTTGCGGTCCGCACTTCAACGCGACACGATGAAGTCGATCGGGTCGTGGAACGTCGAGGAAATAAAATTGCCGTGTAAGAGGAACGCGGGGAATCTCGCGAGCGAACACAGGACTGGGACCTGTCTAAGGGCACAAGTATAGGAAATTTCTTACTTTCTCCAGCGTCCCTCGACTTTCGCAATCGGTTCCTGAAAGTATGTGCCAATATTGAATGTTCAAAAGTAGAGGAATGTAAAAAAATATGCACCAAAAACTATGCTTTAAAGTATTGATCGGAACAACATTGTAGTCTGATGGCTAAAGTCTGATGTCCCCGAAGAGCGGGCAACCCAATAGCCTGATCGACTCACAATGCCCTTCAGAGGGGACATTCGACCGCAAAGGCTTGAAAAGTTGAATTTTTAAAAATGTGCGAAAAGTCGATGGGCGCCTGTAGTTTGTATGTGCAGAACGATTATTCTCTGTAAAACGAAGAACACGGTAAAAAGATAAAAATTGTGACGATGAAACAGCTATACTGTGTTCCAAGGCTAATCCTGTGAACCAATGCGAAATATCGATGGGTGACTATAGTCATCGAAAGGGTTAACGCGGAACCGCCTGAGACCGTAATATTTTCCGGCAAACAATACTTAATACGAATTCGATCGTCGACAGTGGCGGATGGATGGATCCGGGGCCTCCTCCAATTTCCGTATGGAAATCGATTTCCCCATTACCACTGTCTATTGTAATTACGGACTAGTTACACAGCCGGGCGGCGTGCAATCACCGGGGATTACAGCCCGGGGGAACGATAATGGCCAGAATTGTTCTTGCTGCGCTAAATTATTAAGTTAATTCTTGGATCTGGCCCAGTCACGTCCATTTATCTCTGCCTCCGGGAGTATGCTCAGCCTCGCGGGGACGAGGAAGAGTTTCCGAGGCCCGGGACCTCCTATCTATTCCGCTAGCATCCTCGAGGGAACTCGCGAAGCGTTCTCCGTTGGATCGTCAGGGTCAAATTTCGGCTCGAATTATTCACGCAGGAACGGAATTTCCACCGCGAGGCTTTTCGATTCTTGTTTACTTTAATTGGTCGTTCTGATGTCTCATTAATTTGTCGTAACATTGGTTTTGAATAAATTCAACAGAAGGATGTGACTGTGTCAGATTGGAATTGTAGTTCAGAAGTTCTATAATTTAGAATGATTATAAGTAGGCCGCGGATTTTAGGGGTGATTCATTTATATCTATGACTAGTAACTAATATTGGATGATCGTTGGCATCAACGGGGTGGACGAAGGTGAGATTGAAAAAAAAAAAACTATGGCGAACGTTTCAATTAATCCGTTAACTAGGAAATTCTTCTCGAGCCCCATTTTTAGATAAATGGGATTATTAAAAGTTGCACGAGACACGGTTTCGAGAGCCGTCAGAAGAGCTTACGTCGAGCATGGCCGGGAATTATGGAGTGCGTTCGACGAATAGTTTAGTCTACCGGCGTATTTACGTGGTCGTTTTTAATCAACCATAAACCATAGACAGACAGGTGGGATTTAAATTAAAATAATCCCCGCATATTCATTGTCGAATCCGAGCCTCTGCTGTAATCCGCAACATGCATCAAATTTTGGGACAGATTGATCATCATCTACACATAATAACTCTTCACGATAATCTTTGTTTATCAGCCTGACTGAAAAGTGAGCCAGTTGAATTCGTGTTAGATAAACTTTTTCTTCTCAGGTTTACTCGAGAAAGTGTTTGTTGGAAATTGAATTCAGAAATACTACAGTAGTTTGTGCTACAAGTTTAGATTGATCACAATTGGTCGGGGAATAAGTTTATAGTCGTTTGAGTTAGGAGTTATTAGAACGGATGAACGAACATTTTATATGATAATATTTTTGTTTAATATCACATTTTCTTTCAAATAAATTCTTGGCGCCCAAGGCAAAACTATCTAAATTTTCTTGACAGTGAATGGGTTAACAACCCATCCACTGAGACAAGACCTATTGGCACCCGAATCACGAAGTTTCACGGAATCCAGGCAGCCTGGACATCTGTCTGGTTGCTTCCATTCGGAAAGTTAAATTGCAGTCTTGCTTAATCTTCGCTGCTTGAGTCGCTTGGGGAATCGCGAGATCGAAGAAATTCATTCTGTCGCGACAATATCACGTTGTGGCTGAGCAATTTACCTGGAATTCCGCGGAAATCGTTGGATACAGCGACGAAGGCTTGTGTTGCTGCTGCACAGCCTCCCTCTCTCTCTCTCTCTTTCTGCTTTCTCTATATCCTGTCGGATATTACAGGGTATTAAATTTTCAAAGGATTTAAGTGGCGAGCGTTTCGCAGCCCGCGTTGAAAATTCACCAGCCGGACCCGGGTGGTCGGAGCAGGATCGATTCCATCTGTCCTCGTTGGACCGTAGGTGTAGTAATTTTGCACACGTGTACAAACGTGTACTCGTATGTACACTACCGGTCAAAAGTATGGAAACACGTAGAGGTTTCAACACTTGGCCAACCGAATGGGGAGATCTCCCATTTCTTCCTCTGCCATTGATTCTATTTACTTTTACTACTAGTTAGTCTTGAGCTAGTGTTGAATTTATTAAAAATTGTATTATACTTTGGAAAAGCAGGAAATGCATTTCATGAACTGTGAACAACACTAAACAGTGAATTTATAAGGTAAGGCTACGAATAATCACCGATTGGTCATTTTGACTGCTCTGATAATTCTAGCATTAATACGTTTAGTTCATCTGTACAAATAAAAAGACATGTCCTAACTGACTACCAGAGCCTAAATCATCATCGCAAAGCCTAAAATACTGAAACTAGAAACATGAAATTTGGACAATCAGTTCCTTTTATAACGTAGGCACTCGCTTAAGGAAGGAATTTTTTATATTCCACCCCTAAAGGAGTTAAATAGGGGATGAAAGCTTTTAAAGCAAGCACTATAAAAACTGGAATTTAGCTTTCTGATTAGAAATGAAGAAATACGCTTTTCAACGTTTTTGGAAAATCAACCCCCAAGGGGGTAAAATAAGGGATAAAAGTTTCTTTGAAAATCCGACGATTTTGAAGCAAGAACTATAAAAAAGAACGCGGGCAACAGCTAGTACGTTTATAAATAAGCTCGTGGCTCAGCGGACATCCTGCGCGAGGGGTGGATATCCTAGTTCCGAGCGAGGTACCCCGGCCTCGTCCATTCTCGAAGGACACCGCGAAGCCAGCGGGTGCTGGTGTGCTCTCGCGCAACCTAAAATCAAGGCTACTTCTTGCCGGATCGATCAGCCGGAACGCGCATTATTAACCACGTGCTAATTATCCGTTCGTTACCGGAACAGTCGAAACAGACGCGGTTAACGTCGCGTAAGGGGGTAAAAACAGTCGATCGAACCCCCTTAACGCTAATTACAATCGACGTTTTTCGCTCTCAAGAGAGGGCTGAACTAGGTTTTGTTCGCTGCGTCGTTTTAACACTTAGTCAACCATTTTGGGAGATCTCTCATTCTTTCCTCTGTCATTAATTCTATTTACTTTTGTTATTAGTTAGTCTTGAACTAGTGTTGTTCACAGTTCATCGAATGCATTTTCTGCTCTTCCAAAGTACAATTTTTAATAAATTCAACACTAATTAGAGATTAACTAATAACAGAAGTAAATAGAATCAATGACAGAAGAAGGAATGGAAGATCTCCCCATTCGGTTGGCTAAGTGTTAATAACACTTATCCAAAGTATAAACTTAACCCTTTGGGCTGAAAATGCACTTGATGAATGACGATAGTTCAAGATTAACTAGCAACAAAGGTAAATAAAATCAATGGCAGAGATCTCCCCATTCGGTTGGTTAAGTGTTAACATCAACGACGTCAAACGGTAACGACGTTTTCCTTTTCTCTTCTCACCCCTTTCCCACTTTTCCAACACCGTTCTTTCTTAACCTTTTTCTAACCGCAAACAATCGATACGTCGCGCTGCTCTCGTTTCACGTGTCTGTCGTAATTTTAGAACTTTCTCCTGTCCCCCTCCCCCCTGCCGCTCTTCGTCACGACGCGCACCTAGTTTCCGTGGTCCTTTTTCGTCGAGCGTTTTCAACGCCGCGTCAATCGTCCTAGCTTTCCCTTCGCCTTTTTCCCCTGACACTTCGCTTTCCACCGTTTCGCGGTGTAAGTTTCAGTCTCGACGGTTTACTCGATCGTTTTTCTTTGGATATCGGTTTCGAGTGTCAACCACCTTCCTTCGTTAGGCAGGTATAATAGTATAGCGACACAGTGACATAAAAGCGTGGAAATATTATCACGTACAGGTGTAATATAGACGAACGTCAAAATTTTGCTTTAGTTAGAAATCCCACTAAATATAGGATAAATATGTTTATCGCTAATAATTATTTATGATGCACTAATCTATACCCACCCTAATTAAACAAAACCCTCTACTATTATTATAATATGTGTTTAACATAAGCAGCTAAAATTTTGAATTAGTTAACAATCCTATTAAACGCAGAAAAAACCTATTTACTCTTTACAACTCACGGCGTCCTAATTAGAACTAACTCCAATTAAAAAACCAACGACTCGCATAATACAGCGGAATGAATTATTCTCGGGCACTTTACTGTAAGAAAAGAATTTCGTCGAGGAAACAACTCGGCACGTTTCCAGCTCGCTGGGCCAAATATCAATTCCAATTAAAGCAATTAAACTTCGATGACCGTTCGAGAGCCCTGGACGTTTGTTCTTTCCGGCTGCCGGCTAAGTTTCGAACTAACGCTGGAAATTTTCATTTCCGAATCCCTTCCAGTTCCAGGAAGTTCGGGCTGCTGCCACGGCCCGTGGTGCCGACCCCGACTTTCATCGCGTCCGTCGCAAAACACCGGTCTCCCCCCCCCATCGAAGTTTCCCCAATTACGCGACACCGTTACGTAGCGGCGTGTCGTTGTTCCCCGGGGAATTAGCGCAATTTTCACGTCAATTCCAATCCCCGTCGTCCACCGAGGTTCCGTTGTGTTCGCTCCAGTCGCCCGACAAGCTGACGTTTTTGTTCTCCGCGAGGTTGTCGCGGGGTGCCCGATGTACGCGAATACACAAAAGGGTGAATTTATGAAGAGAGAGAGAGGAGAGGGAGAGAGACAGAGGAAGAGAGAGTGAGAGTGGTTAGGGAAGTGGGTAAAATACAGGGAAGTTTGTTCTAAATGAATTAACAAAAGATTGAATTCATGAAAAGAGGGTGGGTAGGGGGGAGAGAGAGAGTGAGAGTGGACAGAAAAGTGGGCGAAATGGAGGGAAGTTTATATTAAATGAATTAACAAAAGAGTGAATTTATGAAAAGAGGGGGAGAGGGGGGAGAGTGAGAGTGGGTAGAGAAGTGGGCAAAATGGAGGGAAGTTTATTCTAAATGAATTAACGAAAGAGTGAATTTATGAAAAGAGCGAGAAAGGGGGGTAGGGGGGAGGGGGAGAGAGAGGAGAGAGTGTGAGAGTGGGTAAGGGGGTGGGTAAAATAAAGGGAAGTTTGTTCTAAATGAATTAACAAAAGGGTGAATTTATGAAAAGAGAGAGGGGGGAGGATAGGAGGAAGAAGAGAGATTGAGAGTGGGTAGGGCAGTGGACAAAGTGCATGGAAGTTTGTTCTAAATGAATTAACCACTTAACGCGAACGGGGTTCTCCGTCTTGGAGGGAAAACGGTAGCGGCGAAGTGTTGCCACGTTTAATGGCCGTTAACGGTGCTCGATGCATTTTACGCAGCCGGCGGTGTAGTAATATCTTACCTCAAGAACGATATTCAATGTGGTGACCCGAGCCGATCGTAAATGGGGTGTTCTGCCCGCGTGAAAACCACCCTGGCCGCCTTTCACGAGCCCCATTAAAGCCCAGTCAAGTGTCCTCGTGTACAGTTGATAGAATAACGTGTACAGAGAGAAAGAGAGAGAAAGGGAGCCGTAAATCAAGGCGTCGAGCAGGCAGCGGCGATTTACGTGTACGGTAATAAGGTAATTTAGCGAGTTAAGGTTAAGGTTAACGATCCGGTGCTCCGGTTTCTAACACGCGTACGGGTTACAAGAGGGTTGCCGAGGTTAGTCTTCGGTGGAAAGTTTTAAGTACGTTGAACGTGCTGGGGTAAATAAGTATCGAGCTGAAATTGTAGCTACCACTTTTGCCCACTTTCGCTTTACCTTTATTTAACCCTCGGTTGTCACACCTATCGTGTACCCACTTCAATCTTCAGGCATTGCTTAAAGGTAACGGTGACGTTAAATGTTGAAAATATGGCTCCGATAAATTGTTTAACCGTAAAGAGGAATATCGTAAAAGAAGAATGGAACTCGAAAAAGGTTTAGAACCACTGGTTCGACGAAGTGGTTTGATCTACCTTTAACGCTGTCCTGCGTGTCCAGATTGGTAGAAATACGTAACTTAGACAAATGTCACTACTTATAAATTTTTCATTATTAACATCGTTAATGTGAAGAAATTAATGCAGTATAAAACATCTAAAACTGGCCACACTTATTTGATGTAGGTAATATTTCAACATTATATATACCGCCACAGGCAAACCCTGCAAAACTGGCGTGGCATTCAACGCGTTAAAGTGCAACAGTTTCCCAAACCAAAATTAGAAGGAAAATTCCCAGACCCTAACCAGAACCTAACCTGATTAATCTTTCGTTTCTGTCCACCGATCGAATCCGCGAGTCACCATTTCCGGTCGTATGTTTCAGACACAAGCTGCGAGCTGACCAGCGAAAGCATGCCTCTGCAGAGCGCACTGACGGCCGCCGTGCAGACGTCCGTAGGCGTGACGGAGATCTCCCTTGCGTCGAACACGTCGGGCAAAACTAATAACGAGCAAGTGGCGCAGCTGTAGACGGTTACTTCCGCCTACCGATTCGTGATTCGGGCCTCGAGGAGAGCCCTGGCGACCGGCCAATTGATAAGAAGAACCGACCTTCGCGAGTGGAACAAGTGCGAACAGCCCGTTGCCAATAAAAAGGAGGAGGGTAGGGGGAGGGATGAGGGGGGGCACACCGTCCGGTTGCAAGCGCTAGACGGACGTTGAGCACCGAAAATAGATACTCGCGCGTGTTAAAAGGGACGAGAAAGTGCAGCGAAAGGGTGGGCGGGGAGAATCGTGGCGGCCAGTGACGAAGTCACTTCCGGTTCTTCCTTCCTTCTGTGCACGCTGCTGGTTCCTACGACGCGGCTTCGATGGCCGTGAGTAAAGCTCAAATCTCTTCTCTCATACGTAGATCATCGTGCACGAAGGAAAGGATCGTTGCCGTTAACAGGCCGAAACAGGAAACCGAAGAACAGGTGCCCGAAGATAGTACGTACAGTATCAGCCAAAAGTTCAGAATCGCTGGAACTAAGAATTCTGGAATTCTTTTTATAGCTTAGCCAACCGAACGGGGAGATCTTTCATTTTTGTCGCAACAAAGGGGCTGCGATTGATTCTGTTTATTTTTGTTATCAGTTAGCCTTGAACTAGTACGGTTTATAGTTCATCAAATTGATTTTCTGCTTTTCCAAAGTACAATTTTTAATCAGTCCTTGACATGCGATGGGTAGTGTTCGGTTAGGTGTGGCATTAAATGTTAATAGGCTCCCGGTTGGTGAAGCGTTAAGATAAATCTTGAACTAGTAGTTGCTGATATAGGATCGATTTCAAACCGATTGGTGGGAAATTTGAAAAAGGTGATTCTGAACTTTCGACCGGTAGTATGTACAGTATGTACAGAGAGACTGCCGTTTAGGTGTGGCGTAATGTGTACGGTGCAACGAGGTATGATCTACGAACAATGCGGAAAAAGAAAAAGTAAAAGAGGAGGACTCTTTGTTAAGCTCTATCGAAAACCTGCGTTGCCTATTGCGTATGTATGTACCTATTAAATTGCGACGCTGATCGCACGGTCACTGTCGTCCTCGTTCGATCATTATACCGGCATATCGAGATCAACTCGTATCGCGATCGCTGTTGTCGTTATTGTTACTGTTATAAACGGTTATCCTCGTGAATTATATATATGAACGATACACAACACGAACACACATGCACACACATACACACATACACACACACGCACGCACGCGCGTATTTGTAGGTATACTAAAAGAAAACAGCGAGCTGCTGCTGGCACGAGACTGAAACATTTCTCTGAAGCCTCGTTCACGTTAGTCGAGCCACCTCGCTCGAAGTTCTTTTCAAAGCGACCGCTCTCGAAGCTAATCGAATGTATACAGCGACCTGTCCGCTTAAATGTCCACAGGTTATCTCCGTCGTTTCCCAGAATTTCTCGCCCAACGAACTATCGACGCGGCAACCAATTCCGGAAAAAGACCTCGTTGGATAAATATCCGCTTTAAACCATTTAACCACTTGACATACGAATAAAACGGAATTTAAAAATACTATATAATTTGACTCAACTAAACAGTTACGTGCAAACTTAGAAACAGAACATTCTGTTTTGAAATTTATTCTGAAAGGGTGGAGAGGGGAGACAAAATCGACACACGAATGAAATAATTGAATAATCTAATAATATACTGTAAACAGCTGTTGACGAATCAGACTCGTCAAAATCTACAGTGAAACATGAAACGAACGACGACCCTAACTCGTCATTGTACGTCAAGGGGTTAAACGGACAAACGTTGTATTTCGAGTCAAGCAAAGGGATTCACATTTTGGCAAATTTCGTTATCCCCGCTCTCCTCTTCTGTTCAGAACCACCCTTAACTGTAAACATGCTCCCTTAAATTTTTGTTATGAGGGTTGATTTTTCCTCTGGCAGCAACCAATTATTTTAAACCTCTTTAGTCTATTCTCTAATCCCTAACACCATTTTCACCCTATATGTACTGTATTATACTTGTTACTCATGTATATAAACAGGACAATGCCTGTATATTGATAAATAAATGAAATTGAATGAAATTAAAACAATTTCGAGGTGCTGAAGTTCGACGGTAACTCGGCTGGTGTGATCGACACCTAGCGAACCGGAAGTCATCGCCATCATCGACGACCACCCACCTACGCGCAAGAAAAATTCATCGGTACAGCGTTCGAATCGGTCGTTCACGGGCGAACGAATTTCCCGATGGTTTTTATCGTTTTATTGGTTTATCGGGCCGACTAATTGACGTGATTAAAGCGGCGCGACCGTTCGCGACAATTAAACTTGATTTACGATTAATAATGAC
Source organism: Tetrapedia diversipes (assembly GCA_033822845.1). Taxonomy (NCBI): domain Eukaryota; kingdom Metazoa; phylum Arthropoda; class Insecta; order Hymenoptera; family Apidae; genus Tetrapedia; species Tetrapedia diversipes. The sequence goes on from JAOPTO010002326.1 coordinate 75,857, forward strand.
GAGGCGACCGATCGGGCCAGTTCTATCTCCGATATTCAGGCGAGCACCGTGCCGAATCGTGGCGGGCGAGTCGGGAGCCTGTGCCTGGTATTATTCTGTCGGGGAACGGTTCGCTCACGCATATGTAATTAGCTTGTTCGAGTGATCGTCGTTCATTGTCCACTATTCCCCAATGTAGATCGTTAACAAAGTGAAGGAGAAAATATTTACATTCCGCGAGACGTGTATATGTTACCGGGGAATTTTTAAATTCGCCGTTCTATACAATGCCTAAAACTAGCCGGCAAAGTATGAAATACATCTTCGATTTATTTCCGGTTAATTTTAATTTCTTATCTTTTTATATGAAAATTTTGTTTCCCTCGATAAGAAAGACATAAATTTTATTTCGTATAACTTCCATTTTTCCTTAGGTATTTTAAATAAATTCTTGTCAATGACACTCTCATTATTCTTTTAAAAATAACATTTGTATTTTTGGCGAATGCACGACATTTATAAAAATGGCCTTATCGGGGCCAGTTTTCATACTTTGCCTAAATAGCATTTGTCCATTCTATAGGATGCCGATTTTTCATACATTGTCGGTAACATATATACATACATATATATATATTATATTATATACATATTGTTAGATAGGGTACACGCATGCACACACACACATACACACATACATTCGTATGTATAAACATATACACACAGGCAGTTTCTGTCGCTGCGCGAGATCTCGGTGTGTTTTTCCCCGAGACACGATTACGCAAGTTGTTAACGATAATTTTATTCGCGGCACCACCGATATCGAATCCACTCGGAATTAATTAGGGGATATTTGTTCGTTACCACCGGGGACGAGTCTAAGTTTCCATCATTCCGTTTCAGTTCCCTTTTCTTTCTCCCTATTATCTCTTGTTTTTTTTTTTTTTTTTAACGAACTCGAGAGGGATGCAGAGTCGTTTCGATTTCACAAATTAGATCGTCCCCGCCGTAGATCGTTATCACTTTTAGTGGGTAATTGACACTTTTAACGGGTTGAACGCTTCAAAGGTTTATTTCTGTTGTTCCATAACGATCGTTAACCGATCGTACGAATCGCGAATACGGAATTAACCGTCAGTCAATAATAATAATAATAATAATAATAACAAAAATAAAAATAATAATAATAATAATAGTAATGATAAAAATAATAATAAAGAAAGGATCGTAAAAGAAGTGCAATTCAATAGTTCGTCGTGCAACACTTTAGAACAATAACTGGAGCACGGACAGAAAGAGAGAGGGAGAGAGGGGGGAGAAAGAGAGAGAGAGATCAGAGGGAAGTGACGGTGACAGGGAAAAAAGAAAAATTTTGAAACTAGGCCGGCTACACGACGCGCAAATTCAATATACACTTCTTCCATGAACGGTAGACAATAAATAAATCGCTTTAAGGCGAAAACTTCAACCTGGCTCGACCAATATCAGAATTATACACTCGACCGGTTCTAATAACGACACCTCGATCCCGTTGTCTCTAACACGGTTAGGCGGCGTTTAGTTTTTTCAAATAATCGAGGACACGCAAACGACGGATCAAGATGACCAGACGATTGTACGAGAGATCTTGAAGATTACAATTTTCAAGATGAAAGAGAAAAAAAAGAGACGAGAATAGTGAAATTCAACGGTGCCCGTTTAATTGTCGCGGGCACACTCCACCCACGCTCAATGTTTCTCAATTACGCCTAAGACTCGATCGAACAAGTTTAAGGACACGCCTACTTCGATGACCGTCGCAACGCGAAATCTGCGCTGTGTATTGTTAACGTTCGTATCTGAAATTGTAATCTTCGATAATTGTACGGGAGGATAGAACTGAAAATAGTTGTTGCGAGCGCAAAATTCTGTGGTTATCGAGATGAGAAGAGTGTAAGTGGAACGTTAAACACGATGGGGAAACATTACTTGTACGTGCGAAAGCGTTAAATACGTGGGGCCTCGTACAAAAAAGATAACTTTGTATCTTTTATTATAACACCGAGCATTGAAATAGATTTGCCCCGTCAAAAAGGAAATTCGTTTGTGTCTTATTACCGATCACACCTGAAACCTACCACCTATCCATTCTCCTCCGTTTATCATCGAAATTTATTAATTGTATTCCCAATGGAAGCTTAAATTCGTATAAAACTGTATACTTAACATCTTTTATTCTACTTATATTATACTTAAATTATACTTCTTTACTTTTTGTTTTATCTCCTTGTAAAACAATCGAATGTATATGGTAGTATTCTAACTTCTTGAACACGTACCATTATACGAGGATTGTTTCACATTCGAGCGCATTTTAATACCGGGTGACCCGAGTAAGAATATTCATGACCCGTATTTCGTGTGGAGCCCGATTGTTTTTTTTTCAGACGTTGAGAAAACGCTGAAAATATTCTCCGAGACCGTCGAAATAGATTGCGACAGTATGTCCCAATATTCGATCTCATACAATCGTGATGAGAACACGAGAACACGTGCAACGTGGATCGAGCGGTTATGTATTTTTAAAAATAATCGGTGTCTATTGTTATCCCCGCCATTAATATGGAAATCTGATGTGCATTAAATTTAAATACCATTAGATCCATGTCAAAGCTCGGAATAAATCTTCTTCGATAACGAATGATCGTAAACTTTCCCGACGGAGGATAGAACTACGAGAAAGTGTCGCAATCTTTAGTGTTATGATCGTGCATGAATCACTGAAACGCATTTTGAAACGATATTTTCCCGAAGTGAAACTATATTTCACCAGTTCGACTAATACTGTTGCATAACTTCTTGATAGCACACGATCAAACATATATTTCGATAACACTGTTGTAACGTGTTTACGATAACAAGCTCGCTTGAAAGAACAGCACGCTGCTAGAGTCGTGTATCGAAGATCTTTCGTTTTTTCGGAAGCTGAGACGTTTTCGGGAATCTCGACCGTGTATTCGATTTTCGGTAACAATTTTCTACGATGGCCCTGACCTGGAGATTGACAGCCTTAATGCTTCTGGTAAGTAACACTGTGCATAATTATGCAGCAATAGATCTCACAACAAATTAGCAATTCGTATCCCATAGAGATCATGGCGTACATCGTCGTACGATCTCGGTTACGATCGGTGTTCTTCGGTCGCGTGTTTACATTACGCTCTGACACTTGCGATTATTGTATACTATACTACTGAAAGCAACGTGGTAGATTTATCGCGTTTAATATCGAGCAGTCCAGCTAAACTGCTGGGAGCATGTATGTAGAGGGCGCAGGAAAGTGCAAATATTCGGTGTGTTTAATCGGCGTGACGCAGGATTGGCTAGCAGCCTTGTTATATGTCGTTTATATCAGGCTTGTTTAACCTGTAGAGAGCTAATACATGTATGTTCTGCTAGGAAATTCTGCCTCTTACGATACACTCCATTTTGCGGTCCTTGTGCAAATTATACGACAGAGGACTATTAAAGCAATAAACACGTAACCGTGGCACATAAAATGAAATTAACACGCAACCTGCCTGACCGATCAAAGTTTCTAAAAGCGTTTGTGTTTTATGCCCGAACACGGTACAAAATTAATTCAGAATTATGAGAGGTTTCAAGTTTGATTTCTGTTCCTTCAAATTCCGTTTAAAATGCTAATCGAGTAAAAGATATACATGTACGCATATATATTTGAATCAACGTAACATGGCATCGTCTAAAATTAGCAATATTGAAAGTTTGAAGATCTAAAAATTACTCTGATTGGGTAATTTGTAAAGAACGCGTAACGTGATTGGCTAACGATTCCCGCCATATAGCGTCATCACTTCGATGACTAATTTACGATTTAAATATTTACGATGAATATAAATTTCAATGTCAAAATGATATACGTTGTAATATATTCGTTTAACGCTTCCAAAAATATGATAAAATTGTGGAATTGGTTAATCACTCACCGGTGAAGCTGTTCTCCCTGTTGGCTCCATTCAGATCAGCGTCGGTCTTGAATTCTGGAAACAAATTACCCATGAACCAACGATATAATTAAAATATTTATTTACATTATTCAACAAAGGCTTTACCTTCTGCCATTAACCCATTTAATAATTCATTTCTTAACTTTTAATCACAAAACTTTTTTACACACACTTCACGAATCTAATGCACTCGCGAACAAGTCAAAATCTGAACTAAAGATGGCTGCCAGATACGTTACTCGAATCGATTATACAATCGAACTTAGATCGATCATAGATCAACAATTCATGAGTTTTTATTCGAGAGCGCTAAATTCAAAATATAATGTTCTAATTTTTTTTTTTAATTCGATGCTTTGATTACAATACTCAATATACAATTTTAGTGTAAAACAGCTTTGAATAAAAAAATTTTAAATATGAAATACACAGAATCGTTCAAATAGAAGTAAGGATTTCCAACTTATTGCTGACGGATATACAAAGAAATTCATGTTTATTTAGGGTAGGAATGTGCGCGATCAAAAATGTCGATTCTTCTCCGTAAGCTGCTTTCAATGCGGAACCGTCGTCCCCTTTAAACTATCGGATATCGGAGAAGGCATTCGAGACGTCACGATAAAAGAATGGTGAGTTAAACAATGAATTTTCCGTTAACCATCATACTCGCGATACCTTGATAATTACCGATCATTTCTGTCCCGACTACCCATCAAAATATATTTTTTCGAGAATACAATTATTTGGGGAAAAAAAAGAAATTGCTCCTGGATGAAGAGATACATAACCTAATATATGTACATAATATCCTTTAACCGATAACAGTGTGGTCCAATTTAAATGTACCGTAAAAACAACTGAACTGTGTTTCCATGCATTCGAATGAATAGGTACGTGAAACCAGGCGACCGGGTGTCTCAATTCGATAACATTTGCGAGGTCCAAAGCGACAAAGCATCCGTAACGATTACCAGCCGTTACGACGGATTAATTAAAGCCTTGCACTACAAGGTGGACGATACAGCTCTGATAGGAAATTCATTGCTAGACATTGAACTAGATGGCGATAATGGAAACGCACAAATCGAGATGACGATCTCCGACAATGAGCGACATCAGCAACAGAAACAGCAGACGACACAGACTGAAAGCAAGAATAATGTTGAAAACAAAGAAAAAAAACCTACAGAGTTATATGTATTAGAGAAAGCATTGGCTACCCCTGCGGTCCGAAGAATAGCTATGGAGAACAATATTGACTTAAAGGACGTCATTTCTACGGGCAAAGATGGTCGAGTACTTAAGGAGGATATATTAACTCACTTAGAAAAAATGTCTGCTATTTCTGCGGGAAAAAGAAACCAGGAAAAACCAACTGCGACAACAGTGGTTCCAATGAAAGGTTATAGCAAGCACATGTGGAAAACGATGACGAAGTCTTTGGTAAGTTGGATTTTCTGTTACGGATTATTAAACAAATATAAATTTCTAGGAAACGTGTTGCCATTCTTTTCATATCGACTAACGTTATGCTTCATTATTTTTTTTCTGCATTTTATTTTTTTATCGAATATATTTTCAAATCATTTCAACCAATCTCACCTTAATTCTTATTCATAATAGGAATTTACGTATTCCATTTATTGCTTTCATTTTTTGTATTCTCTGCTACGACCTTGAAAAACAAAAATATACTCTTATACATATCCAGTTTTCCATATATTGGTATCAAAAAAGTATTTTCCGCGAAAACGAAAAGCTGTTCGGATAATGTAATGGACATGTTGCGGCCAAGATATTAATAAATCATAAACCATCATTAAATAAACGGTTGGTTGATCGTTATAAAATCGGGACGCAATTTAATGACGCGTCAAACAAATTGGTTTAGAGTAAAAAAAGGAAATAAAAATTTCATAATTTGATAATGATAATGAAACATGTGTCATGTTACCCATGCGAAATTTCACTATGCATTGTGTCAGCGAGTTGGAACGCGAGAATCCCGATAATAGAAGTGCGTCGTCTAAAAGTGACGTTGACACATGCGATTGATAGCGATCGATCGAATCAGAGCAGCACTCGGCCCAAATTTCCCGTCAACGTTGACAGACGAAACACGGTTAAAGTGTTTCGGAAAATACGGCCATTTTAATCATCTCACCCCCCACCCCTTATATTTAACGTTCATATATGACATGTGTATGTTTCTCTGTGTGACGACTTCGTTAATTGCACGCCCCAAATAGACGCGTAATTAAACGGAACCATCGCGAAAAAATGTACGGAACCAACATGTTTACAGAGCATACCTCACTTCGTGTACAGCGACGAATGTAACGTTAACAGACTGATGGATCACAGAAATGAAGTGAAGAACACGCTGAAGGAGCAAGGCATATCTTTAAGCTTGATGCCGTTCTTCATAAAAGCTGCGTCTAGAGCGCTAGAGAAGTTGCCACAATTAAACGCTTGGCTCGACGAAGAAAATCAAGCCTTGTGCGTTCACGAGAATCATAACATCGGTATCGCTATGGACACACCCGAGGGTTTGGTTGTACCAAATATTAAAAACGTTCAAAATTTAAACATCGTAGAAATCGCGAGGGAATTGAACCGGCTTCAAGAACTCGGAAAGGAATCTTCGATATCGATAAATGATTTATCGAACACCACGTTCTCGCTATCGAATATCGGTGTGGTAAGTTCAAAAATTATTTCCGGCAAAAATTTATTGCAATTGACAAATTAAATGACAATTAAACAAACTGTATTTTCAAAACTGCTTTAAATCAAATTTAAATTTAATTCAAATTTATATTCGAAAACAGTTGTCATATAGTGTGTTACGAAAGATCGATTTATAGCTAATCAATATCGATATATTGATCACGTGATTTGGTACATCGTTTAAAACATTTTTAACGATCGTGTGTAGGTAGGTGGTACGTACACGAAACCGGTGATTCTTCCTCCTCAAATTGCGATTGGGGCATTTGGAAAAGTGCAAAAGTTACCGCGATTTGATGAAAAAGGAAACGTGATAGCTGCGAACATAATTTCCATTAGTTGGGCCGCTGATCATCGGGTAGTGGATGGTGTTACAATGGCGAAGTATTCGAATCTCTGGAAACATTATGTCGAGAATCCTACATATTTATTGATAGGAGCGTGAAAATGGCGTCATCCGAGATGTATTGGTGAGCACATATTTTTAATGTAAATTTTTTTATATCATTTCAATATAAATTCATTTTGGAGGAATTGATATGTGAAACATAATAAAAATTTAAAAACATTTTGTACGTAAATATTAATTTATTTATTGCTGCACAACCAACTAGGACTTTTTAAGAAAGGTAAAATATCTTTTTCTAACATATTCAAAGTGTTACAACTGTATGGTAGTTATTATATGGTGACCAGTCAAACTGTGAGCATTTTTGTACATTTAATCTATCATACATTGTCATACAAATCATTTGAGTAGGTATTCCAAAAAATATGTTAAAAAAGTGGTTGTACTAATTAATATTTTCTTTGTTCTTTTATATTGATAAAAAATTGTTTTACCACATTATCCAAGTTACTGGTTAGTCTACAAAAGCAAAGAAAAAAACAGTTAATAAAAAAGATTTCATAAATTATAACTAATATGAAAATTTGAATAATGAGTACGACCACTTGTTCACTTATATAATTGTTATTTTTTATATATACAGTTTGATGTATCGCATTTTTAATCACACATTTCCCATTCAATCAATACATTCCTTTAAATGCCACTTAAATATTTGATCAAAAAGGTAGTCAGTCTGTTTAGTAGTTAGAGTAGTAGAAAAGATTGTATAATATGCATTCTTATGGTCCAATTTCTTTTTATAATTAAAATATCAATTTATCCTGCAAAAGGCTTTAACTGAGTATTTGAGCATAACATAATATTTTAAACAAGACATTTCATCCTGCTAGAAAATATTAAATTTAATTTGTACACTTACTATGCATAAACACATAACAGTGTTTGTTAAAACATAAATGCATACAATAAATATTTTTTTTTATCTTAACTCTTATAGGTAAAATTGATATTTAAAAAGAAGCTTATAAAAAATATTAATAGAAATACAGACGTAACTAGGTGAAAGTACAATACACCCTCAACTATACTTCTTACTTTCCAATATGACTAGGTATGCAGATTATTACTGATAATGTAGTTATTTCAAGAGTTTAAATACCAAGCTGCTTTTATACATTCAATAAAACTATATGTACTCATAAAAAATAATCAAAACATATATATAATTTTTACTAAGAATACTTTATAATCGAGTATATAGTTATCTAAAATTACTTTCACAAAATACGTAAATCAAAAATAATCTGTTCTTTTTCCTTGTCAGTTTACTTCTAAAATATATAAAAATTCTACACATTTTCGATAGAAGGTGCGGTTCTTATTCTTTGAATAAGATACCGGTATACTCGAAGGAAAATTTTCTGAAAATATAACACTTTTTATTATAATTCTCAATTCTGGAAGTTCTAAGCTTCATTACAGCTTTAAATAATGTACTGAGAAATTCGAAGCTCAGATAGTTATAGGACAGAACAATCCATATATACATTTGAAGTCATGCTCAATACATGCGTGCGTATGTACGTATATTTCCTCTGTATAGCTACCATGTAACTGTAACATTGTTTTAACTAAACTATTAATGGAATTACTACACAAGTTTGTGCTTTTTGATATCAAAAAAATATTTTGTATCGGCTTTGAAAGATATTAAAAAAGAAATATATAAAACAATTAATACATACGAGCGTTATTTAAACACATTTTCAAAAATGCATAAAACGTATCTTCTGAACATCCTTATAGTTAGCAAAACTAATTAAAACTGTAATAGAGTACTGTAAAAAAAATGCATAGATAAAGAGAATGTGCATAGTAATTGTTCTGTACGTGAGGTAAAGTGAAGTGCGATATCGTTATCTTGTTGTAAAAGTTCTGGGATACAAACAGTGTACTGTTTATAACTCATATTTTGACATGAACAGTTCACTTGTGCTATACATCATCATACAACCTTTCTAAACATTTATCTCACAGCTCTACTCCATTTACATGAACAACTTTCATTTTTTCAATATAACTTCACTAACATAGAAAAGTAATGTTTTGTCTTACGGTCTGGCATTCCTGTGCCATATTAATAACTGTTATTAAAAAACAGTTTCTACAAGGTACATACATTTGTTTTTTTACCATAGAATGAATCAAATATAGTAATTCACAACCATAACAATAAAATCTTGTTTTATCAAACGCTTAACAGTTGACTTTGTGATAAAAGAATTGTTAGTATTTAATAAAATAAATGTATCACGAATCGATGGCAAGGAAAAACAAAATTGAATAAAATAATGTTCTTTTGATAAATCATTTTTCATTAAAAAAAAAAAATTAATAGTATTAAAACAATGAAAAATGTTACAAATAAAATTACGGCACATAAAAAAACATCTCGTTCTTTACTTTAACAAGATTCTCACAGATGTGTTCTTTAATTAAAATAAAAATATACCATTTTTTTTTTTTTTTTTACATAAATACCGTAAATAAATCAAGAAAATTAGTCATGGAACTTTTGTGCTTTTAAAATCTATATGTTAGGATAAATTTGTAGAAAAAACATTTCTACATATACAAAATATTTCACATGATATTCCATGAAAGAAGTGTCTGCAAGAATCCCGTCCAACTGACAGAGATAATTTTTGTATATAATATATATGCATAATATATATATATATATTCATTTTTTATATAGTAATTTTTTAAATGTATACGATTAATAAATAGTATTTTGTTTCTGGCACATTATGAGCTCTCTGTAAAGAGAACAAGTGAGTTGACACAAATACAACCATCATAAAACAACACAAATATATGCATTCTTTATGGAGTTAGAAATTCGGGAAAAACTTATTGTTCTACAACTGTTTACTAAATAATTTCTACCTTACCTATTCACGTGGGCAAATAATACGAGTGAGCTGTGGATTGGCCCATGAAGAGATTTCTTTTTAAAAATAGTTTTCCTCTACATCACAATTCAAACTCTATGTTTTTCGTACCGTAAATTGTGCAAGAGAACACGTCCCTAATCTATAGTAAACCTAAGAATCGAAGTACTCCTCGTATTTGTTATTGTTTCTTTTCTTAAAAAGCTTGGCTCATGGATCGTGACCACTGGAAGCCAGAAATGTTTTCCTTGAACAAGTGCCCCCACTCCTACCTTTGGTAACGCTGTTTCAGTCGTACAATTCAGTCGTTCGATAGTATTGGAGAGAGTACGATTCACTACCGTGAAAACAAGCGTTCGGATCAAATAAAATTGAATTCTCGAGTTTTCGTGCATTTACGACTGCATGTCAATGCGAATGTGTGTGTGTTAGTGGTGATTAAAAAATATATACACTAAAGCAACTTACAAGAGGTGTGCTCAGTTTTGATGTGCGAAAACTGATCGCAAGTTACAAAAGGAATTTTTTTTTTTTTAACTCAATATCACTGATGACGGCTAATCATCATGGACACTACCGCACCGGTTGATCGAAGAACAGCCACGGCATTGTTGTGATCAGACTTAGTGAAGTCTATACCATCCACTTCTAAGATCTTATCTCCTGGTCGAAGTGTACCTTGTGCTGGACCATCTGGGTTTACTTTAGTCACAATGATTCCCTAGGGTGAGTAAGACTGGTGATTAGAATATAGAAAAACTTACTATATTCGTTTTGAGTTCTGAATATTTACGGTTTCGGCGCCCGCGACTCCACCGGCTATACTGAAACCGAGACCTGGATTTTTTTTCACTTGAACAGGCAACTGTAAAAGTAAATAATCACCAATCATGAAACTGAATATTATGTCCAACTTTAAGTATACCGTCGAGAAATAAAAGACAGAAACATACTACGTTTGCATTTTTATGCGGCCCGAACATCCATTTAAATCTTGGTTTCCTTTCTGAATTTAATAATTCAGTCGGTCCAGCAATTCTATAGTTATCAATGTTAGAGTTGGTCATCTCGTTCGAGGATTTATTATTCGACAGGATCGGTGTACTTCGACCAGAATTAGTTTCGTTTTTTATGCCGTCAGAGCTATTAATACTCGGTGAGGTTTCATTAGACACAGTTTTAGAAATTCCATCCATGTTCACATTTGTAATTGGATTCGAGTTTATTGCATTTATCGATAGATTATCACAGGAGGTATTGTTGTTCGGAACAGTTCCGTTCATTACTTTTTTAGATCGATCCGAGAGTTTAGATTGCATTGAGAGGGGACTTCGATACTTTTTCCCGGTTATTGGAGACGTTGGTATGTACGAGGCGTTCAACATTTTCGAAGCTTCATAGTCTTCAACGGAAGAGTTTGTACATTTATTGGATAGATCGCTGCTCGAAATAGAATTTGTGCTTTCCAAATGCTTTGTTTTCAATATGGGAATTCTACTTGGCTTTAACGATCGATCACCCTCGAAAGACTGTTCAGGGTCGTTCAATTCTGATGATACTTGAGTTTGATCGGATCCGTTCAGTGAACTTATCTTTCCATTGCCACTGGAAGCGTTTGTTCCATTCGTATTATCGAATAAAAATTTATCATTGTATGAACGTTCTTCTGTTTTAAGTGATTCTCCGCATCCGTCATAAATTTGCATTTGCGTTTCCTGTGGTACCTTTGAATTTGATATGTTAACATCAGTTTGCGGATGAGAGACCGTTGACGAGTCTGATTGAGCTGCTGCAATTGAACGCTTAAAATTACACATTTGTATATAGTGTTTTGGGAACAATAAAAAATGACTTACGTTGATTTAATTGTTGAAAAAGTGCTGCTTTCTTCGAGAATGCAGCAGCGATATGATACGGTGGCGGGACCGGCGGTACTTCATTCACTTTAAGCGCCTGAACATGTATCTGATCGGTATTCTTGTTGCTCGCAGGAACAGGTGTACCCTTATAGGGTTCTATGAATTTTTCCGATTCTACAATTTTTGCTGTGTTCGCCTTTGAGTATTCGTCCGGTTTCCAAGTAGAATTAACATAATCTGCTACTGTTGGGGGCTTAGAAAGATACTCAGAGGTGGGATTACGAATATATTTTGCTTCTCGAATATCAGGACTTTTTTCTTTCGCAAGCACCGTCTTGTTCGCTTCATCGGAAGATTCTTCTGAGACAGACTGTTCTGTTCCAACATCCGTAAGACTATTATTTTTACACCCTTTTGATATATGATGATCGGTTGGTGAAAGTGAAGAATGTGAGCCCTACAAAATCGAAACTTTTAATTTTCGATATATAAATGCTGTCTTTATCAAATCTTGTTTATGCTAAATAAATATTTTTGCATTTTTTCCCCTTAATTATATTTAAATTTTCTAAATTATCAATGTTGTTCATAATTATTCTGGAATTTAATAAAATGCCTTTTTCCATAATTCTTTAATGTATACCTTATTAAATAAACTTTGTGAAAAACAGGTCCCAGATTTTGAGGTAAGGTCCAGAGTAGTTGTAGCAATAACAGCTTCTTTGATCATAGTCTCCTGCTCTAAATGCATCTGCAAGTTTCAATTGACAATCTTCTTGTATACTTCATAATTATATAAAAATATACACAAGAAAATGCAACAAAAATACCAATATTCCCTTAAAATTATCAATATTCATAATTATATTATACTTACTCTTTGATCATGCGCTGATTGATGATGTAAATTACGGGCATGCCTAGCAAGGTTGCGCAGCTCTTTAGGATAAGGAGTCGGTGCTCGATGAAGTTGTCTAGGGATTTCAGATTCTACCTCAGCAGCAAAACATATTCTTTTTCCTGTACCAACAATCGAACTCGAAATCAATCCTACAGCCGGTGTTATTTCTATATGTAACAAAACACACAATCGTATATTTATTTATATTAACACATACATGTATTTTCGGAATGCTTTTAAAGAAAGACATGTTTAACATATTTTAATGGTTACTTCTATTAGTTTATACTTTACCATTTCATTCTTCATCTTCCTCTTCATTATCCACTAGCAGCAATAACGTATTATATTTTATAGTTATTAGTTATAAAATTACAATACTACCATAAAATATACGGGATAGATAAACGAATAGTATTAGATACGTTAAAGTACTTACGTTCAAGTTCTTGACGTGGTTTTTGCGGGAGCATAAAACAACTTAACACCATCATATCTTCTTCACAATTAAATTCCTGCTGTAGTGGCACTAATGGTTGACTTTGATTGTCGCTCAGCCATAATGCTTTCAAGTTACTCAAGTTTAACATAGAAACGGGCAAAAATTTGATGCAATTGTTCACGAGATTGAGTACTTTTAAGGAAGATAGATGTCCCAATTCAGGCGGGACTCGAGTTAGATTATTTGATCTTAATGATAGTAACGACAACGCAGTACAACTTCCAATTTCCGGCGGAAGGCATCTTAAATAGTTATTGTCTACATTCAAACAATGTAATTTTCGCAAGAGTCCTATTGATGATGGTAAATATTCAAGGAAGTTCTTAGTAACTATAAGCTCCTCTAAGCTTGACATCTGTCCAATGTCGTTTGGCAGTGCATTCAATTGATTGTCATCAACTTTAAGGGTCACGATTGTACGTAGATAGCAAAGAGAATCTGGTAACTGATAAATTTCATTTGAGGAAAGATGCATAATCGAAATATCTCTCCATCCTTCTACTTCTGATGGGATAATATGAATTGCATTCATTGTACAATCAAAATGATTTAGATGGTAAAGTTGATTAATGTTAAGTGGTATACGTCTAATATCATTACCATCTATCCACAATTCAGTGAGATTAATTAAATCACCAACAACTTCAGGCTGAAAGAATAAGATCAACATTTATCAATGTTAACTAGTAAATAGCAAGTAGTGACATATATAAACTTACCAATTCAGTGAAATCATTGTTGCCAATATCAAGTCTTTGCAAATTTATTAAGCGGCTCATACTCTTTGGCAATGTCATCAAGTTATTTTCCCTAAGTTCTAACGTTCTCAAAGCTGAAAGTCTTCCAAAGTTGGCTGGTAGATACTCTATATATGCATCATTTATATACAATTCTCTTAGTCCAACAATATGTGTAATAGCATCTGGGAAACGTTCAAATGGATTAACACTGATATCTATAGATCGAAGATTTTTACATTCTTTTATACTGTCTGGTAGTTCTTTAATACCTGAAGGATAAATATAATAATTATCAAGGCATTGCTTATTAGTAAAATTCATACAAAAATACACTTATACATACTATTTTTACTGAGGTCTAAGTATTCCAAGTTAATTAATGAAGCTATGGCGGGTGGTAACGTGGTGACTTCATTATCACTGAGAGAAAGTACTCGTAATTCATGGCACTGAAACAGTGGCCTTGGAAGATCCTTTATCTGGAACAAAATATAAATGTAGTACTCTGGAAATTTAAAGGTATAAACATGCATCATAAGATCATCAATTATATTTACTCTATTAGCATCAAGATAGAGCTTTTCCAATGTTCTCTCATAAATGAACACGTCAGGTGGTACATCATAAAGATTATAATTATTCAAGTGCAACTCACAAATATCTTCTTCTTGTGCTCTCAAACATGCAGTGCACTGCCACCAAGCACTACCCATTTCATGTATAACTGTGAATAAATGCTTTCTTAGAACATGTAGCTTCTACTACAAATACATAATACTTTATTTCCTCTTGTTAACAATTGAAATTAACGGAATTTATAAAACATTAAAAGGATTTTATTATTACCTGTAATACTTCAAGAACGATTTATCAAGATCATCGATATACCTATGGCAAGCAGATAAATCCGTGAACGATACGAGGACTTGCTAAAAATTATTGTTCCAAATTTTTAAAAATCATTCAGCTATCAGTGCATTAATATTCGGTTTTTTACGTGCTGGTTTTGTCAAAGTTATTTCTTGTCGCATCATCGCGAATACTACGATACGCGATGTACTTGTCGAAATTTCTTTTCTTAGACGGATGAGAATAATTCACAAACGATGAGCTGATCAACACTGGCTAGATGTCAAGAGATGTAGGTTATTCGATATTTCTCTTTAAGGATTTCTTTCATGAATATATCTTTATCCGTAGCACATTCTATTCTTTCATAAAGTCAGCAGAATAGTAACAGCTCATGATCCAATAAAATAACAAAGAATGTTCCCTTGAAGGTATAACAATTTGACACATTTGTGAGAATCGAACGAGCAATACGAGTCTACTATTTATTGAAAAACCTTCGGAGAAACTAATGGTCTGTTCATAACGTTACAATATTTTCCATTGTACAATCGGTGGTAGATTTTTATGTAACCGATACAGGAAAGAATTTTAGAAAAATTTATTGATATAAACGTGGTGCGACGTGGTGGAAGAAAACTTTCGGACAACAGATTGCAATTTAATATCACTCTCTGTTCGGCTGTGTAACGGCCTGAATCAATTCTATAGTAAGATTTTTAACGTGAAAAAACAAGCGAGTCCTGAATTCGCGATACGTAAGGGAACTTATAACGTGAAAATGCGCCTCAAGAGACGCAAAATCGACAGCGACGGATGACGTTTGCAGTCATACACGTGCGCAGAAGTTAATTAATGGATTAAACGTGACGAGCAGTGACGAAGGTGGAAGACCGAACGTTGTGATGTGTTACGACAAGAAGCAAGCTTGTGGTATGCGGAGATAAAACAAGTCGTGACATATCAAAGCGTTCACTTTGCATCAGTTACATTTAGTACAAGAAATTTCACGAATGTAAGAATCTTTAAAAGAAATTGGGTTCGTCAACAACAGAAAAATGAATTCTGACGAGTATAAGGGCTGTGAGAACGAGGATATCGAAAATTCGGATGAAAGTGACAGACCGTCGGGCGAGAGATGGGCGCCTGTTGGTGCAAACGATGGTGACAACGATTTTGCTGATGAATATAAATATGCCGACAATATGGAAAAGTAAGTACTCGGATTTTTATGGGTACAATAAAGGTACTGTTTACTTGCCTGTTCACTCATGTGCATATGTCAGCAAGTAACTAAGAAACATAAATTTACAATTGCTTTTATCCTTTGCTTATATTCTATACTGTTTGTATATTGTACCAGTTTGTCATGCGATATGGAAAGGCTAAAAGTGCTAGAGGAGGAACAAGAGATGCTTAATTCATCTCTTATAGCACTGACCACTCATTTTGCCCAGGTATTAAGCAAATCAAAGATTGTACTTGTTATAAAGTACATTTTTTAACATCTAAAATGTGGGTATCTTAGGTTCAATTTCGTTTAAGACAAATTGTGGATGCACCTGCAAATGAAAAAGAGACATTGCTCAAAGAATTAGAAGAATTTGCTTTTAGGGGAATACCAGATGTTCCAAATAATTTATCATTTGATAGTAGATCAATTACACCAACATCTCCATTGTCCTGCAAGCAAAGCGTAAGATAAAGAATGTTTATTCTATCTGTTTTAATTTTTAAAATTATATTGATCTCCTTTTCTTTTTCTTTTTTAATTATCTCTCTTATCACCTCTGTTTTTTTATATATGTGTTTGGCTTATGTTTATATTCGCTTTGCTTGTAAAATATGAACATGCTTATAATTCTATGATATGTTTTGTTTGATGATCTCAAATAATATTTATGTTGTATTGGAAAATAAATAGTTTTATATAAGTTGTTTACACACATTTATTAATTTCATGCTATGGCTAGTAATCCTTATTTAATTCCTGAGCATTTACATATATATATCACAATAATGGAAAAGAAATAGTTGAATGCTTTGCATGTATAATTTAACAGATACCTGGAGTAATCAATGATGTTGATGTTGAATCTAAAATGGTATTACAAAGAACAAAACAGAAAGAATTGATATGCCAATTAAAGTCTCAATTAGAAGACCTAGAAAAGTATGCCTATGAAACTGGTAATGCAGATTTGCCACAAAGTATGATATTAGAGAGACAAAGTATAATAATCAGTAAGTTTCTCAAGATAAGCATGTTTTTGTTTGAGAGTTAGGCTGACCTCATTATATTTTTCAGATCATCTGAAAGAAAAATTAAACTTCAATGTTGATGATCTTTGTAAATTACCAGTTGATGACTTAAGATGGCAAGTAGATTATGCCATAAGTCAGGTAAATTGTTTTTCCTAACAGGAGGGTTTATTAAGAAAGTAGTAACAAATAAGTTAAAAAGGATATATAAATGGATTAAAAAATTATTTGCAGATCGTTAGCCCTTTAAAAATGAAGGAACAACTAGTATCGCAATTGAAAACACAAATCGCGGATTTAGAGCGTTTTATAAACTATCTTCAAGGAGAAGTGAGCACAGAAACTTTGGCATGCACTTGTGCATGTCCGGTGCATACCAGTGGTTCGGCTGGTTCCACTTCGTATGCTAAAAGATCGTTTAACAGAAAAACAGAGGAGGAAAGTAAAACGAAAACATTGAACACTGTTAAAAAGGTCGTGGCTCTGTTGCATATGTTCCTAGTGTCTCAATTAGGGTGTGGTAGTGAACGAGTTCGACGGAACTTTAAGAAAAATTCTGTATATAATTGGCGTGACTTAAGAACAAGATTAGATATCGCGGTCGAACATGTTATAGAGACGATTGCCGAAACCGAGCACCATCCGGAAGACGACGATATGTCTAATGAAAATGATTACGCCTCGGATTCAGATTGTGTGTCTTATTGTAATGCCAGAATAACAACCGCTGTAAGGAAGCATCTTGCAACTTCCATACGTGACTTAATACAACACGGTTTAATGTCTGATGCGCGTTCTAATAGTGTCGTACCGTTCGTGGGTTGTTTTCCACAAAGAAACTTCTCTACTTCTAATTTAATGCATGCATGGGAATTAGTACTGAAGTATTACGAGATCAAAAATGGTCATCGTTACAATTCCAGTCCAGCACAGAAATTATCTCAAAGTTTTAATCTCGATTTAGCATGCGGAAGAGTTATTTCTTCCAAGCAGGTATCCATTCTATGCGTGGCAATATCTTTTTCGTTTATAATTGAATTGTTTTTCTCATTGGTGCTAACATTTTCAGAGCTTATTAACTACAATTGGGAATATCATTGCTTCGCACAGTCCGTATAAAAGGAGTTACGATTCTCATTTCAAAGCATTTGTATGTGCATCCTTAAAGTGAGTAAACACATTGTTTGTTGTGGATCATCTCGTTATAGTAACAATATAAAATTGATCTCTTCTTCTTCTCTCTCTCTCTCTTTCTCTCTTATTGTAGCGCTAACAAACTTGTCATTTGGTTGAAACTTATCTTGCAATGTCAGTATCTTCTTGAAAATCATTATACATCATGGAGTTATGTTGTAAAAACAGGTAATTAAAATATTTGATGCGCAAAATATTCCGATCGGAATGGGTTTTTAAGTTACTTGCATATTATTGTTGCAAACAGGTTTCCAAGATGCGTTTCACACTCTCGACCGTCTTACTTGCTACAAATTTGATTTGCCAGTCGATCTGGCGGTGAGACAATTTCAGAATATAAAAGATGCGTTTTGATTGCGGAGTATGTCGATGATCACACTTAGGAGTGTGCAGAGGTAGTCATTTTTAGCAAGAAAAACACGAAATATTAAATATTGCAATCACATTAAACAACAATCAGTATATTTTAACTTTATATTGACGTACGTAACAGCGTATCGTTCTTTCTTATTTTACAAAAGATATTTCTCATTTTCCGAATGTTCATCATTGAAAAATTATTACGATACAATAATCTAGCTGTAATTATTTAAAATGTCAGTATTTTACGCCTGAATTTTTCAGAATTTGGGTTTTTGATTATTTTATTTAGAAAGTGTAAAATGTTATCAAGGATTAAAAATGATTATACACTGTGTAGGAAAACATTAACGACGATTCTATGATATATAAAATACGGCACTGGTAATGATGCAATGCTGCCTGATACAATATGGACTGAAACATATTATCTAGTTATTTTAAAGTACATTTTCGAACATTGCACGTTCTCGATAGATTAATAAATTTGAGATGCTTAGACTTTCATTTACACTGTTTAAAAAAGTAATCTGGTGCATTTAAACTGGATCTACAAAACTAAAGAACGTGGTTTTCACTGTGATTAAAATTAAGATTTTAATACTACATTTTATGAGGAGAGTAAAGAAGTCATGTTACTTCGTATTAGTGATTAATACTTGTCCAATACCAAAGAACAAACCAAAGTTGTTTCTAGTACTTTGTAACTGAAATAAGTGCATTCCTCTAGTTTTTAATTCTAATATCACTTTTCACGTTGCAGTTGATAAAGATATAATTTCATGGTAACATATCATTGAAGCAGTAACTAAATCTAACAAACGCGTATGTAAGCTTTGATGTTGCAATACACTGTTAATATTTTATCATTGTTGAGTTTTATAGAATTTTATAATTGAGTTGTACAGTGTGAGTGTTCAGTTACTCGTGATCGATAAAATGGATATATCATTTCCTTTTGTTGCATAACAAATTGAATGGTTTTACATGATATGTCACATTCTTCTGTGTAGCAGTAAGTAATCGTTCCTAATTTGTGAACATTATTCCATAAGAGAAACATATAGGACTTTGAAACGCATGTATTATTTTAAAATAGCAGTTTACTACATAAATATGCAATTACTGTATCGCCTATATAAGATATTTCACGTGTAAGGTAGCCTTAAGACCGTCAACTGTATTATATATGATATAAATATCTGCTTTTTATATACATAACAATGATTTGACATTAGTTTATTGGAAAGAAATATGCGGAAATATATTTATGGAGCAATGTATCTAATTTTGTAATTTACCATTCCGAATATTCCATTCTTTCCGCAAATAAAAAGAGCTACCGAGTATATGAAATTGGTTGTTTATTCCATGTAAAAGTTGTACATCAGTAAAAGTTTCATAGCAGTTTTTTTTTTTCAACATGTTCGTAGTATTTCATTGATAATTCCTCGATATTCGTAGTAATAAGGTACACGATATTTATTAGTTCTTCAGTTCAGTATGATTTTTTTTTACAGTAAGTCAAGATGAAATTTTCGATCGTTTTTCTCCACGTTTATGAATTTTACTAAATATTTAAAGTAGAGTATCGAGGAATCTCGATGTTCTTACAGATTAGATTAGTTTGTTGTACATAAAATTCAGAATAGAGTCTACCATTGTCAATAACACATCTGAACTCAACGAAGTATATAATACCAGAAGTTTCTTGGTCATAGACGATACGCGTCGTGAGCGTATTATCGCAATATCATACTATCACGTACAACTCTACTTATATAGGATACAAATACACAGATGTAAGAGCACAAACTTGGTAAGATTCTTTTTTTTTCTTTTCACAATATAAAAGTTGTGTATAAAAAGTTTGTGGAAGAGCATTTGAACATTGCATTCACACGTTTTGCATATAATATAATATTGTATTTGTTAATGCTCAACCAAAAATTGTACCGAATCAATTAATTGCCTTTAAAAATTAAACTGGACAGCGTGACATTCATTAATTACATACCTATATACTTAAGCACAGCATACAACATTCACAAATGAATACGCCGTTTATAACATATATAGATTCTTGTGAAAAATACTGTTGAGTGTTACATTTATTGGAATGTAAATGCAGTATTAAAAGAGAAGTAGGCAGTTTCAGTATCAGAGATTAAATTATATCACAAAAATCGGAGTAAAAATAAAATGCATTTGTTAAATATGTTCCAACCAAATTCCGTTTCGTCTGTTTAATTCTATGTTACAAGTAAAACATTCATTTAGATATTGTTTGCAGCACAATAATGATTTACTTTCAAACCTTATGTATAACAGTTGCACAGTGTACACTCATTTAATGTTTTTCTTCTTCTTTACTTTAACATTCGTCATAATAGCTTTTAATGATATTATTTTTTTCATACATTAAATAGGCTATGCTTTTTGGTACAGCAACGATCTAACATCTAACAATTAAGGACAGTTTACATATAACGTTGCTAAATATAAACCCATTTTTTGTAGCCAAATTGTTCACAGTTATATAAATTTAGTATTATCTGTTTTAGGCTTTAGCAAAACATTGTTACTTTTTACCTTATATGTATATGTATATATATATATATTTATTTATTTATATATAGGAAAGTATTCGTCTGTTTTCCATAACATAATCTATACCTTTCAAGTTATTTCTGTGCTAAAGTAAGAAAAAAAATATCGCAAGTATATCCGCTGATACACACAGTTACACGCATTATTGTGTATCTATACAATTATGATCAGATCAATTATTAGATTAATTTTTTCTCAGTCCTATATAAAAAAGTGTATAAATAACAAATATAACATGTATAAAAAATTTATGTAAATGTAAATGTAATATCGAAACGGAAAACGATACAAAAAATTCGCTACTCTTTCTGATTACTCAATTTTCATCACTTAGAAGTAATTAAACTTCTTTTGGTACAATGTTAAATAAATATTTTTAGCACTGTTCTTATATTTGTGCAAGGAAATTTTATGAAATTCGTTAAAAAGAGTAACATTAATACTGTATTCTTTCATTGTCATTCTTTGAATTTTCTGTAAATATAAACAAGCTAATTAATAGTATCACGCAAATTGATCTATTATTTGCTTTGCACAGTGAGTGTTGAATTTTTATTACTTACATATTAAAGATTCTAGTATTATAATACTACCGCTGAAATCTTTGTATCGTTACGTTTCATTCTTAGCATTAGATTGTTTGGACTGTTATAAATATGTAATCTTTTAGTGGCAATTAGTAACATTAAAAATTGTATTGGAAAATTCGTTGATGGAATGCGTGAAATCACAATAGACAGAATGTAAACGTAAGATCGAAATTTCTATGCGCGAGAAATTACTTTGAAATATTCATTCAGTATCTTAATTACTTGTGTGTGTGAGTGTGTGTATGTGTATATATATATATATTCTTCATACATACTGATCTTCGATTCTTTAGTTTCAACATAAGTGTAAATAAATTATTAATAAATATAAGTTGTTGACAATTTCAAAATCTATTAAACATGATTGGAAAATAATATAGAATTTTTTAATTTTTGAAACGCGAACATATTAATTGTCAATGTGTGTTACTATTAACACGTTTCTCATAAATATTTCGATCAATTCGTTTAATAAGGCTACATAACAAACATAACAAAGGTAGTTGTATGTAACATGTAGGTACAGTTTACCATTTACTTACCATTATTCTCGCATAAATATTATTTACTTCATAACCATATGAATAATTGAATTCCCTCCACGGACAAATTATCATCAGGCTCAAACATGAATACGTAATGGTACACTATCTGACTTATTTTCCGCTTCTAAATTGTATTTTATAGTGTCGAGGGTATTATAAATCGTTCTAAAGGTAGGTCTGTCCGATGGTCTCCTGTTCCAACAAAGTTTCATTAGGTCGTATATCGCCGGCGGCGTATTTTCAGGGCACTGAAGTACGTTGCCTTCCTTAATATACTTTACAACTTCTTCGTGTGTCATTCCGTAATAAGGCTGAAGCGCGAAACTAAATATTTCCCATAAGCACACCGCAAATGCCCATACATCAGACTCGACGGTGTACTTATTGTATAATATACTTTCTAGAGGCATCCATCTAACTGGAATAGCATCTTGTTCATCACCTTTGTAGTAGTCTTGGAGATAAATCTTTTGCGACAAGCCAAAATCCGCTATCTTTACGATCATTTGATCGTTGATCAAACAATTTCTTGTCGCAAGATCTCTATGAACGAATTTCCGATCTGACAAATAAACCATTCCGGACGCTACTTGGAGCGCAATATTAATCAAATCCATGTGCGATAAGCGAGAATCAGTGAAATGTTCGTCTTTTTCTAGACTTCGAATAATATAATTCCCTGGCGAACAAGATCTTAAAAATTCGTTCAAATCACCACGGCCCATGTACTCAAAAAGGAGACACATCGGTCGTCCTAAGGCGCACACCCCTAACAATTTGACAATATTCGGATGATCGAATTCAGCAAGAAGGCATGCTTCCCGTTCAAAATCTTTAAGTAGATCCTCTGATGCTTCTTCTTTCAACATTTTTACAGCTACATTAGTGAATTCTTCACCCGGGACAAGACCAGGCGCTTTTGCTTGGAATACTCTACCAAACGCGCCCTGTCCTAAATCTCGAACGTAAATAATATTGTTTCTTGGAAATTCAAGTTTTTCCAATTTTGGATTAAGTTGTGCACTCGTTTTGTGATAAGCATCATTGCTCGGTAATTTATCCAAATCAATACTGACATACTGAAAATTATACGTAAATGTAAAAATATGATGCGTTTTTTACGAATATTATTTCCATTATAGCGGTTATAATAGCGAAACCCAGGCTCAGCAATATTTTTCTGGGCAGTACATTTGCATGTCATGCAATTTAAAAATGTAATTTAGAAATAATAATTTTTAAAGTACCTGGTTATCAGTAGGGTTATATCCTTGATGTCTTTTGTGAAGTCTGTGACTTAAAATAATGGATAATACAGTTCCAGCTATAATTACAAATCCTAATGATGATAATATCAGTATAAATATTGGAGTAAATAGTGTATCCATTACTAAATCATTTGGATCAATTTCCACAACTTTACTTGTTACATTATCTGTATTAACAGTATCTGTATAAACTAAAAACAAACAATAGTCATACAACTACTTGTTCATCAGATGTTTGAAATATTAAATACATACCGCATATAGGAATATCACAATGTTGCCATCGTATATTAGGATCCATAGTAAAACACCATGGCATTGGTTCATCTCCACCTGCATTTCTGCAATAATTTTCTCCATAACGAATTTGAGGGAAGACATCTGGAGGTCTATCATGACTATGTGGTATTTGTGCATTCCATGACTGACAGTCTAAGCCCAATTTTGTTTTATTCACTTTACCCATATAAAATCTACCATTGCCTTTGACACAATCATCTAAAATAACATATGATTAGGAAGTCAAATATTTTGATATTTGATTGTCTATAAAAATGCTTCAAATCAGCTTTACATGTAACAAGGTCTTCATTCATATCAGTTAAATGAATGTGAGAACAAGTCACTTTTCCTTTAACTATTTTTGGCAGTGATTCACAATCTGGTAATGTGAAATGTCCTCTTGATCTGATGTAAATATCCCTCTGTTTGTTATCTTCTATCATTGCCCAATCATTAAAACAAAACTGATGGCGTACTGCCATACAGTCTTCATAACATAATGGTAGGCCAACTGAGTTATGACATTGTGGAAAAGCATACATACATAGCATTTTCTAAAATGACCAAATATTTTACTATATTTATTTACATCTTCTTATTACCTTAAGATACCAATAATTACCTCTGCAGCTGAACGACATGGTTCAACAAGTCTTTGTATCAATTCCTCCCATAAATTAGTTGTGATACGTTCATTCACCAATCCTCCAGGATTATCATTGGAATCATTGAACCATACTCTCCCAATTCCAGTTAAATATTTTTTACAAGTTGTTCCCCTATATGGTGCACAATAACCTTGTGACTCAGGTTCTATAGAATACAAGAAATATAAGTTACAAACTTTTTTTCATAAAATTTTATATCTCTCTTTTGGTATATAATACATACTGGTTTGTGCAGAACTGAAGTGCAAAATGATTGCTATCAGAGAAACAATCCAGAACATCATTATTTATATGTACAACTTGAAAGAACGCCAGAAAAAGTATCACATGTTTAAAAAGAAAATTTGTCTACATGCGAAATACGTGAATATCAATGTTCATTTAATTTATACTAAAGCGCATCAAATCTGTAGTATAAATTAAGTATTTTTTCATAGACAATCGATTTTGATACTCCATTCTATATGTTACTTAAACTTTCACGCGTTTCTCTTGTATTTAATGAACACCAGATGAATATTACAATTATCGATTGTAATTTTTTAAACTGTTTTCAATGGGAACAGTACGATAATTTAACAAAAATCAACTTAGCGAACTGAACTATAATACCGAACACATTTTTTATAGAACAATGACTAAATTATCCAAAGAAAAATCTTGTTTCTTCCTATCATCTGTGCAATTAACAAATACAGCCAATTTCCTTCTTTATTTACAACATTGGTACGCTGAATAAATGGTACATTTGGTCGTTTTCTAACGAACATAAGTAGTTGCTAATCTAACAAAAGTTTGGAACTAGGACAACGTTTGCATTCGATAATCGAGAAATTGTTAAATCTTTTTTGGTACATCTTTAAGGATATTAGCAAATATATTAAACATTTACAATTATAGATTTAATAAGACAAGTAACAATCGTAACAATGACTGAAAATAATTATAAATTTCTTATATAAATAGTTACAATCAGAATATTATGTTTTAGGAAATTTTTCTTGTGATGTTGGTACAACAGGATATAGACATAAAATGCGCGGGAACGCTGTGATGCCAGACTGAGGACAAGAATTCTCGAGAACACCCCCTTCCACTACGCACATTATTGCAGTAAACGCGTGTTAAGAATAGGCGGTTCGTGCCTCATTTTTGCTTTCCACATAGATTGGATTTCTACACTTCAAGATCGAGAAAGAAAGACTTTCATTTGTTTTTTATCTCGATTTCCCGAAATTGTCCAAAATGCTGAGCTCATGTACACGCGTTTACTGCGGTAGTGTGCGTTGGTGAAGGGGGTGTTCTCAAGAACTGCCGTCCTCATTTTGGCATCATATCGGGAACGTATCCTCTTGTAGTATTTGAAATTTATTCGCGAGGGAAGTTAAAAGTTCAATGAAAGTTTGATGGAAAATTCGAAAGTATGCAAGCGTTTTTAAAAACTGGAAAATTAGGACCTAGTGAACCTAAAAAACCTTCGACTTCACGTTCAAAAGAAGGCCGGAGTGGTGCTGCACCACCATGGGTTGAAAAATAGTAAGCATGTGCTAGTATAACCTAAATTACATCAGTTCTTCGAATTTTACAATTTTTCTTATTTTTATAGCCGTCCGAAAACTGTAGAAGATGTTGTTGAACAAGCAGAAGTAGTAGAAGTATTACGACAATGTTTAAAGGGTGAAGATTTCCCAAATCTATTATTTTATGGCCCACCTGGAACTGGTAAAACAAGTACTATACTTGCCGCGGCCAGACAATTATTTGGTAGTCTCTATAAAGAAAGAATATTAGAACTAAATGCATCTGATGAAAGAGGAATCCAGGTTGTAAGGGACAAGATTAAGTCTTTTGCACAACTTACAGCAGGTGGTATGAGGGATGAGTATGTTCATTATTATTTTGATTTTATATCATTTTTATGATAGCCAATGATGCTTAAGTAAAAGGTCTGAGAATTACAATTGAGTTACATGTGTGGACTGCTTGAAGAAGATAGTTGTAGTCAGGAATTATAATAAAGCATTTTAGTAATTCTTATTACCAACTAAAAAGCAATATGCTTTAGGCAGGTCAGCACCAAAAGTGTTATAAGTTTTTAAACTTTTGGCTCTGCAGTAGAAGCTAACAGAAGATGGGATTTATCTTCAATGGTCTTACATGTTGCTCTTGTAATTTCTATGATAAATCCACAATCTGAGGCTTCTTATACAATATGAGAATTACAATTGAATTGAATAAAATGATTTGTAAAAAAAATATTTCTTTTAGTGGAAAAAGTTGTCCACGTTTCAAAATTATTATTTTGGATGAAGCAGACAGTATGACTAGTGCAGCACAATCTGCACTTCGTCGCACTATGGAAAAAGAATCTCACAGTACTAGATTTTGTTTAATTTGTAACTATGTATCAAGGATAATTGAACCATTGACTTCTCGTTGTACAAAGTTCAGATTTAAGCCATTAGGAGAAGATAAAATTGTTGAAAGGTTAGAGTACATATGTAAAGAAGAAAATCTAAAAGCAGATAAGCCTGTCCTATTAAAAATTGTAGAGGCTTCAGGTGGAGATTTAAGACGTGCTATAACATGTTTACAATCTATTACAAGGTTGAAAGGGAAGGGTGTTGAAATCACTATTGATGATGTTGTTGAGATCATAGGGGTAATATATAATTCTGTTTTTATATATTAAATTAATTCAAACAATACAACTTTATTACATGATAAAATAATTACAGATTGTTCCTGAAAAATGGTTGGATGAATTAATGGAAGTATGTAAGACAAAAGATTATAGCAAGGCAGAGGCATTTGTTGATCAGTTTATGTTAGAAGCATATGCTACATCTCAGGTGAGTTTTATTATTTCATATAAATTGTTATCTGAAGTTGTTTATACAGAATTTTCCTAATTATCTTAGGTTATTGAGCAACTTAGTGAAAGGATTATATATTCTAATGAATTAACAGATAAACAGAAAGCTCTAATTGCAGAAAAACTTGGGGTAAGCATGTGAGATGATCGGTAAAATAAAATTAATATGCGTTGATTTATCGCTTTTGTTTTGTTTTTAGGAATGCAATTACAGGTTGCTGGATGGCGGAAGCGAATATATACAACTTATGAATGTTTGTTGTGGTATTATGAAAGCTTATGAGTTAATATAGATGTTATATTTTTTAAACATTTTCTTATGTAAATAAATGTATTTTTTTACGCACTTCATTTCTTTTTCAAAACAATAAAGTGAAATTAATCACAAAGTGAAACAATATTACTGATATTGTATTCCCTAGGTATAGTGCACTTCTGTTCAACTAGGAAATTTGTTACTGTTAAGCTACAAATTTTTAACAAAATTTTGAATATTATTTGTAAAGGGTATTATAGTTGTTCCTGAAATAAAATTTAAAATTCGTTAGAAACTTATGATAAGAACAAAGAATTATTGTAATGCAATCTAGGGAAAAACCGATTTTTAAGATAACAAGCAATGCAGTACCGTTGCGCGCTCTGTCGGCAAGTAGTGGTCAACGACGCCATAATTTGAGAATCACTGCCATCGGCGTGTAGGGGCGTCGTTGCTGCGTGCAATGTGTATCGTGTAGGCGTTGGCGAGGAGGAGACAAGTCGGGGATGTGTCCGTAAAAAACTTGCGGTTTCTACGTACTTTGCCGCACGTGCACACTCAAAATTGTGTTCTATGAACAACGGAGTTCCAAAGAGATCATACTGCGCGCCCGTTTCGCTTGTAATAATTTTGTGAACGGGTCTAACAATTACAGCCAGGAAAAAAAAGTGCAGCCAGTGCTCCGTATTCTTTCGTTTCTTCCAGAGGCCACGTATCGTGCGTGTGTATGTATCTTGGTCTCTTGTCAGGGACGTTTGGGACGCAGACAAGTTTATTTTAATCAGAGAAATCTCCGATTTATTTTCGCGGGTCGAACGACATGCCATGGAAAAACGACGCCCGTACCAGGATACCAGGACGTCTCCGAAGGGCCATTGAGACGGTCAGTGTTACTCGTGCGAGTTAATTTCAACTCAGTCTGTAGACGCCCAGAATACCGACTTGAAAAACGTACGAATATTAGTTTGAGAGAAAGAAAGAAAGAAAGAAAGAAAGAGAGAGACGAACAGGGAGGGACCCGAAAAGAAAGAAGCCGACGGAAAGCGTGTGTGTAGGAGATGTACGGAATCTTGAGACGAGATTCTGGTGCGGGAGGATTCGACTATCAGCGGCTACGATCGAACGTATTATCGCACGCCGGATTCTTCGGCATATGAGACGACACTCACTGGAGACTCGTGAGTCTCTCTCTCTCTCTTATTCTCCCCCGTGTGAACGTGATTGACTGTGGTGTGCGTGTTTTTCCCAGCGAGGAAATCTCGGCTCGCGGTGGCGGCGACGGCGGCGGCGGCGGCGGCAGCGGTGG
Source organism: Tetrapedia diversipes (assembly GCA_033822845.1). Taxonomy (NCBI): domain Eukaryota; kingdom Metazoa; phylum Arthropoda; class Insecta; order Hymenoptera; family Apidae; genus Tetrapedia; species Tetrapedia diversipes. Next base: position 104,946 of record JAOPTO010002326.1, read on the forward strand.
TGTTTGCTGGCATGCGATTTTATTGTTGCTCAGTCGGCACGTTCTCGTGGAACTATCAACGTAGAATATGCGTCGCGGGTTCGTGTGATTTTTACGTGTTGTCAGAGTCAGAATAGTGAACGTTCTGTTTCTTGTACCAAACGAAATTACTACACGACTATTGGTGACGAAGAATAGTATACATTCTACGGAAGAGATTCTCTGGCAGGGCGACATTCGGCTGGTATTTCTCCGTTTGCCCTCGAGGCTCTCGATGATAGTGAGCATTACCGTCGCACGATTGACAGTGCGACTTAAGCTACCCACATAACGATATCCTCCCAAGGGAATCATAAATACTACATCGAGTTTCGTTGATTCGCGTGCGTGAAACGAAGTGGTGCGGGAGTAAACGTGCGGCGGACACATAGGGTGGATGACACACGGGACGCGCATCGGCCGGCTAAAGAAACGAATTCACGGATTCGTCGCCGGTGCATTATATCGTGCGTCAAAGCCCCTTGGAATGTGACGGGTGACTGCCGACGTGGGAAATATCGTAGAAAAGGTAAGCAATTTAAATATGACAGTAAATTGTTCTGCGGGTAGTTAGATTGACTGTGTCGAATATGAACTGTCATTGGAGCAAGTGTTTTTAACGGGACTACGCTTTCTAACCTGCAAACCCGTAGTCACGTAAAAAGAACAGGTTAATGATCAAAATCGAAAAGGTATGCAGTCATTTCTGAGTTATTTGTCATATTTCTTTTGTATTACTTCGTATGTTCTTCAATCGATAACTATCGTGTTGCTCGAATTTCTTATCTCGTATATATGTATATATGCATATTACGGATTGATAACGTTATCGATAAAACTTAGATTGATCCGACGGCACCTAAAGCAGATACGTATACAATACACGACTATTACATTATGTTTAGAGTGAGGTATACAACCTCATTTTTTTTATGAGTGATCGATATATAGGTTATATAGATCGAGAATCGAAACTATTGACAGGGGGTAGCCGGTGCGAAGCGAATGGCGTCGTGAGCAAGTCTTGCAGTTGTGACAGAAACGCAGACTCGTATTGTTCGCTTTACTACGTTCGAACTATTGGCTTTTCAGAAAAATCCTTGTTGGAATTGACTGCGAACAGGACCGCACTTGTTACTCCCATACAATGGCGTTTCTCGGGAGTAGGCGCGGGCTTTGTTTTTGTTTTGAAGCGTACGCGACACTCCATGCCGCGCGTTCACTAACACGCCTGCCAACGTAATTCAAAGTGGTAGCATACAACGGCGTGACTTATGGCCTCTTTGAAGACATACATACGCTGAGGTTAAGGATATGCATCTATGATACAATATGTATGGTGGAGCAGAAAGGTTCGTTTTGTATGAACCACGAACGTAAGCCCTCATCGTATTGCTTTACGTAATTTATCGGAGTTACAACTTCGGAGGGTTAAAAACAGAGAAAAACACAAATTACTTACGCAAAATTGGCCACAATAGATTCTACAGATATTTTCAGTTTACAAAGTGAAAAAGAAATTATTAACTTGTTAAGTATCTCGGTATTTTCTTGCACAGAATACGAGTTACATAAAAGTGCAGGTAAGGGCGTAAAAGTGATATATAGATTATTCAGTTTCGTCTGATGACACCCGCTACAGATGCATACGTAAATCGTCGATAATTCATGGACGGGTGTCTCTGCCATGCAGATAAAAGGAAATTCCGGGGCGTCGTTAGACGACGCACACGTGCTTGCCCGAGGTATATTGACCCGAATGTGAGGATACCATTTAACCCAGCATTCGAGCGCTGGAATTAATTTCTTATTGAAAGCGGCGGGGTGGTAAGGTGGCGCTGTGATTACCTTTCGAACTAATCCGTTGAACCCGAAGATTTGCTTGCAGTTCGATCGTAAGTGACGCGTAATTATCAACGGAATAATCAAGATCGAAGAAGAAAACAATAAATAAAATAAACTTAAAATGGGAAGTAGAAGATAATAAAATAGTAATCAAGTACACGCAGAACGAAATCTTTGTTTCTCCACTCGTATTATAATTGCGTCAATCAGTACAGATGTCGCTTCAAATGACAGCTACATAACTGTGAATTTAATGACGGATACCTACGTAATACGCTCAACGGATTATTTACATAATCGCAAATAAATGGTTTTCAGATATCGATCAGGCATTGTGAGAATTTTAATTAAAATCGTTAATTCCACGGACGCCAAATCTCGGCCATTTTGAATGCAAGTTAACTAATCGTAAAGGCTGCACAGAGAAACGAGCTGGCCAAGGTAGGAAGAATGTTTAAGAATTAATGCGGCGTGCAAGCTGCAACTACCAGCCAGTAAGAAAACTCATAATGAGGGCTTATAAAGCGAGCATCATATCGCGCGAGTTGCTACCGCCGGTGCGCTCTCAGGACGCATCTCGCCGAGTCTTGCTCGCCGACACCCTCGCTCCCTGTTTATATCCGGTTAGATAAGGGGCGAAGTTGCGACGTTCCAAAGCACATATATACAGGGTGTCCCGTCTAATTATCTTCTATAGTTGCGACCACCGGACCGTGAGTTTTATACACGTACGTTATTTAAAGTATATTTAGGTCAGTTAAGAAAATAAAAAGGATTATAAAAGGTGCATGTTTCGATAACAATAAAGGTACTATTAAATGATAGAGGAAATATTAAGGTCCAATTACTAGGAAAATCTTACACTGATGTAATTGTTATTACAGCATTGGTACTAATGCAGCACGTAATTACTAGCAATGATATTACTAGGAAAACAGTGATAAAAAATTGACCAGGAAATGTTTGAACCTATCTAATTGTTATAATGTTAGTTAACATAGTTAACTAAGTTAACGTAACATAATTAAGTATGTTAATGCTAAAGTAAGCATAATGATGTGTGCATGTTTTTTATAGCCACACTGCTTACAGAACATGCAAGAAGCATGTATTCGCATAAAATTGTCCGTTTGATGACCATAGCGATAATCTCGATAGTATCAAACGACGAATGCTAGCCTTCGTGGCATAGTAAGCTCAAAACACACAATAGATGTTGCATCCAGCACCGGTGACGTCGATAAACCGCAGGCTCGCTTGGCTGGGACTACATTGAGCTCAAGGGGCGATTCGATGGAGCTTGTTACTATTTTCCCCGAATAATGCAACGCAACAAGTTGCTCAAATGTCCGGCAACAAAGTGGCTGCCAGTCTAGAGCGAGCGGATGTCGGGCCACTTCGTGGCGCCGTTTTTCTCTAGCATAAACGCGTGCAGCGCGACGTCGATGAATTCGTCGAGAGAAACACCAGGTTGCCGGAAAAGTATTGACCGCAGGAGGCACCAGTTGGAATCGCAACCATTTCAAACGGTGTTTGTTTGTTCATTAACGTATAAGTAGGACAAAACTTATGCGACCACTCTTTCTCTTGCACTGAACGGGTTAACAGAGGAGGTTCGTCGATAGATCTGTCAAGCAGAACTTAAGTTGCTGGAAAGGTATTGACCGGATGTACTGATTCAAACTGAAACCATTTAAAAAGACACTACTGCTGTATGCGTTAGCACTCGCAGGACAAAAATTTGAAGAGGGCCATTTTCAGGTTCCATGTTAAACAAGTTAACAGAGGTTCAGTGCGACATCTATAGATTTGTCAAGCAGAATTATTGAAAAGTATCGGCTGGTTGCAGCGACGAGTAATTTTTGGGAATTCGTTTCACGAACACCGTCTACCTTCGTCCTTGTCATCGTAAGAGAACGAAAGCTCGCAGGGAGATCAACCCTGTTTCAAGATGGAAGAGATTATAGGTTGAAGCAAGGGAAGTCAGTTTTATTCAGGAACGAGGCTCTGGACAGCTTCGCCGTGTAAAGCGGTGCTAGGCTCAACGCGGCCTATCGCATCCGGAGATGCATGCAGCCACGTGTTCCCCAGATTTGCTGCTATTTTCTGCCTCGAGCAATATTTCAAGGTATAAAGAACTGTTCGCTGGAGTTTGGATTTATGGGTTGCGTCGCACCGAGACAGCCCCCTGCAAAACAATGTTGCTTCTCGTCGGGGAGGCTGAGAAGTGGTCGAAGAACTGCTTTATGAGCGCGCGCTTTGACTATCGGTGACATGTGCGTCCTCTCGAAGAGCATGCCACCATCTTCTATCCACTATCAGCGGCATGTTCTCTATCGTAAACTGCGAGGAATGCACGTCACGCGTTCTAAGCGTTGCGACGTTTCAATCGAAAGCAAACACGATTTAGGATGTCGTTCCTCCAGAAATTTCTCTGCCCGAAATAGATTTCGCTGCTAACCCTTTGCACTCGAGAGGTGACCGTTAATCTTCTAATGATACTAACTTCAAAAATTTTCAAATTCGAAATATTTACTAAGATTCACCTATATTAAACGTCATTTACTTTAGTTTAGTGATATACTAAAGTTTACATATACGACTATTTAACCTCTGAATCTAACTAAAGTCTGAAAATTTGAGAAACTATCATTTGGTGTGACTAACAGTCACTTCTCGAGTGCAAAGGATTAACACTATTGGGTCCAGTGGCACCACGTTGGTGTCATGCAAAAACCATCAGGAAAATGCGGATGGTACCACGTTGGTGTCATGTTCAAAGCTATCGAACGAACGCCAATGTTGCGTGTGTTCAGTTTAAGTAGCAACAAGTTATAGACATATTAGCAAGTTTTTTATTTTTCTAAAAACTCAGTGTTAGAAACGTAAAAAATCTGCCGATCGCGAATGTGTTAATTTCTAGTTCCATCATTTAGCGAATCATCGAGAGATGCCATACTTCCAGATAACGAAGTTCACAACTTCGTACGCTCCATAAATTCGCCGATTGATTTACCAAAGGAAGCTCCTTTCTCTCTTGGAGCCTAATCGCTGCAAATCAAACGTATCGTTGGTTTACTATGCGAAACGTCACAAAAGTATGCACACGGTGCAGGTGCACGCTGCAACAGGGACCGTCGACCGGGATCACTGGACCGATGAAAAGTTTCCTTCGGTCAGCTGTGCGCACTGATCGGTAACCGCGAGAGCGGACCCGGTGCTCCAGATCGGCGTCCAAGGATTGGAAAAGGGGGAGGAGGGGAGGGGTACAGTGAAAAATATCTGGCTAGTAAACTAGTCCAATTATTATGAACATGTTTATACATATAAAAAGACATGTCTTGACTGACTGACTGATTCGTCATCGCAGAGGCTAAACTGCTGAAACTAGAAACATGAAATTTGGACGATGAATTCCTTTGATGACGTAGGCACCCACTGAGGAAGGATTTCTTGATATTCCACCACTAAGGGGATTAAACAAGGGTTGAAAGGTTGTTTCAAAATCCGTCGATTTTGAAGCAAGCACTATGAAAAGTGATATTCAGCTTTTTGGTTAAAAATAAAGAAATACGTGTTTCAATGTTTTTGGAAAATCAACCCCCAAGGGGATAAAATAAGGGATGGAAGTTTGTTTGAAAATTCGCCGATTTTGAAGCAAAATCGATCGCCTGGTCAGTGCGATCTTATGGGTCACGATATAAGTGAACTCGTAAATTAAACCCTTTGCGCTCGAAAGGCGACTGTCTTCAAAAATTTCCAATTGCAAAACACTGAAATCGATCAAAACAGAATTCACTTATCTTAACATTCATTTTGCTAATAACTCTGTAGTGGGTTCTATAGCGAAATAAAAAAAAAAGTAAAAAAAAAAAACATTCGTTTAATTCAGCCAAAGACCACTGAAATTTTTAAACACGATTATTTGCATCCGGAATTTCGCGAAATTGCTGTCGACGCGCCTTTCAGTGATGAATGATTGTTTGGTCACTGATCGCGTCGAGGGGCGGCGAATCCTCGAATCGCCAAGAACGCACCAGGTGGTTGCATTCTTCGTCGCTGAGTCCCGTTTCCGCGAACGATCGTCATCCGCTCGCGAGACATGCGTTCTCGCTCGAGTTGGCTAGTACGACGGTGGTTTCGGGGGTGTACAGGGTGTTTCACACGGAATTTTTTAACGCTCGGACGAATGGACGCTTCGGGATTGACGCGACTGGCGGATGGCGCAAACGAGACCCCGTCGTGCTCGTGTTTGAACGATAAATTCTGTATAGAATTTTTAATAGACTCTCGCGCGTGTACAGTGGCGGACAAAAGTTTAAGGCTACGTGATAATGTAAAACAATTTTATCGTTCGTAAATATTGTTTATCCGTTTATTTTTGTTCTCGTTTTTAATACACTCTCGCATGTACAGTAGCGGACAAAAGTTTAAGACGACAGGACAATGCAAAACATAACTTTATGATTCGCAAATGTTGTTTATCTATTTATTTTTATTGTCATTATGGTGGAACAGAATACAAATTTTATTTATACCCTTATTTCTTCTTTATTAATTAATTTATTTCTTTTGACCTTTCGGTCTTAAACTTTTGTCCGCTACTGTACATACTGGATGGGTCTCGCAGCACTCGATTACTCCGAATGAACCGTGAGATATTTGTTGTTGGACACAAGAGTGTTTCGAATAAAAGTTGCACTTACACATATTTTCATATTTGAAACATATATTTCTACAAATAATTCACAGTTTAACCAACTTAATAAACTTAAACCAACGTGTCGTACACAAAAGAATGAATCTATGAATGGACTGTATTCTTAACATTATAACTACCAAGGTAGTGTTTACTATAGACGAATCTTAGGAAATATTTCAAATTTTTAAATTTTTAAATTTAGTATCATTACACGATTAACAGTCATCTCTCGAGTGCAAAGGGTTAAACGTTCGTTAAGTCTTGATTGGATTACCGTAGTGTCGTTACAACGTGTAGTTTCCACTCTGCGAAACGGATCCACGAGATGCTCTATTATGAAACAGAACCGTCGATACGTTCGTTGCAGCCACGAGCTTATCTATTTTTTATCTCTCGCGGGAACGTTTTGTGCTCCATATTAGGGAAGTGACCGAGCGTTTCTCCTTTCGTACGTGAATCGATGAACTACACGAACCTTATCTCGCCGTGAATTGACTTAACGAGGAAAGTCTCTCTAGGCGTGTACCAATTAAGCCTCGGCTGTTACGATTGATAAGTCGCCTTCTTTTATCGATTCGATAACCGATTGCTGCTCGAGTAATCGGAGGAGTTCTTGGGAGGTTATCTTCGGTTGAAACTTTCAAGCAACCACGTCAAATGCGTTAAAACGATTAAACGTTCACTTAGAATTACATTCTGAAACAACGATCTTCTTCTAACGTGTTTTCTTTGCGTTATTTGGAATAACTTTTGTTCGTATGAAAAAGGCGGTCATTCGAGTATTTCAGAAGAGGGTTAGAACCTAGAAGAGGTTCAGAAACACTAATCTGGAGGTCTTAAGGGTTAAATCATTCATCAGTATCGTAATTCTGACCTTTCGTTCAAGTATCGCTAATTTTTCCTCACCTTCGAAACTTGTTCCAGTTCAGAAAATTATTTTCGAATGGAAACACGAAACTCACCTTGTCTCGAGTCGTACAGAAATGTACAAGGTGTCTCAAAGATCATGTAATCTAGAGGCAACAATTTTATGGTGCTTGCAATACTTAGATTTCATTCTGCTTCCTCTGTAATCGTCTTAAGCCGCGTCCACATAGAAGAGAACAGTTCGCGAGCTGTTCGCCAACGGAAAACGCAGCATATCCAGACTGGAGCTCGCGAACAGTTAAGCCGCGTCCACATAGAAGAGAACAGTTCGCGAGCAGCTCGCGAGCAGCACACGAATTGCTCGCGTGCGGTTCGCGAGCTGTTCGTCAACGGAAAACGCAGCATATCCAGACTGGAGCTCGCGAACAGTTACAAGCTTGTTCGCTCTGAATTCATGGGCAGTTCGCTATTAGCTTTTGCCACATACTGTGTTACAAACGCGTCCAGATACGCTTCGAGCTCGCGAACAGTTTCTTTACTGTTCACTTCAACACTGTTCGCTGTTTGCTGAGGAGTTCGCTGCTCGCTGCTCGCTGTTCGCGAACAGCAGTGTGGACGCGGCATTAGAAGCATCACTTTTGCGTCGACCTGTATTGAAGGGCTCTTCGTTGTTAAGGAAGTTACAGGAAAAACGAGCAGGTAGCCCGAGTGGCCGTGGAAGCAATATTTATCGACGAGTCTTTCTTCATGGACTGCGCCTAATCTCATTAAGTATCGCGCTAATGCATCCAGAACGTAAGGAACGTCGACGCATCACGTGTTTCCAGCGTTCCATCGAAACATTTCTCGTTCGAAGGATATTCTATACTCTTTTGTATCTCAAACGTAAAACGTAGAACATGATCAGCGAAACGCCAGGTGAGTGAGTCAACGTTTGCGATACGAGCACGTCCGATTTATCTTAAGGATATCGCTTGTAATCGAATTATCGATAATGCTCGGACTTTACGGCGATGCAGCACGTTGATTCTAGACAGTTGAATTTTCTATCGATGTGTCGGAGATAAAAGTATAAAGTGTATTAAGTGTAGATCGATAAAACTTAATTCGCTTGAACGCAGAAGTATAAATTCGCATCATAGTTGACGTATTTCTAGATGATATTCAGAGGTGAATTTAAGTAGAGAAAAGGGGTAGCAAACACTTGAAATACCAAATTTGATATACAGTAGCGAATAAAATTTAAAGTCCAAAGGGTGAAAGAAAACAAATTAATTAATTAATAAGACATAACAGTGTGAATAAAATTTGCGTTCTATGCTAATCAATAAATACTGTTCCACCATAATTACAATAAAAATGAATAGATGAACAATATTTGTGAACCATAAAATTATGTTTTACATTGTCCAGACGTCTTAAACTTTTGTCCGCTATTGTATTTCTTAGTATATCTGTATTAAGTAGCGAATAAGAGTTTAAGATCAAAGGGTCAAAGAAAATAAATAAATTAATTAATAAGAAATAACATGATAAATAAAATTCGTATTCTATGCTAATCAATAAATACTGTTCCACCATAATTACAATAAAATTAAATAGATGAACAATATTTGCGAACCATAAAATTATGTTTTACATTGTCCAGACGTCTTAAACTTTTGTCCGCTATTGTATTTCTTAGTTTATCTGTATTAAGTAGCGAATAAGAGTTTCAGATCAAAGGGTCAAATAAAATAAATTAATTAATTAATAGGAAATAACATGATAAATAAAATTCGTATTCTATGCTAATCAATAAATACTGTTCCACCATAATTACAATAAAAATGAATAGATGAACAATATTTGCGAACCATAAAATTATGTTCCACATTGTCTTAAGCTTTTGTCTGGTACTGTACAAGAAATGTCCGTAAATCTAGCTGGTCGACCGTCTCGAACTGCATCGATGACCGATCCTAGACGTCACCCAGGGCTGCCACCACATGCGTGTCCGGTTGTTTGCCCGCCGGTAATGACCGGGTGTATAATTTACGAAAAGAGCAGAGCCGGTGCAAAGAAGGGCCGGGGAGGGAGGGGTGGTTAGGGCGAGACGCACACAGGGGTCCGTTGTATCCGGGCCATTCAGGTGGACAAAACCGAGGACGGTCCCGCGGGACTCGCACAGGAGGGAGGGGGAGGGTGGTGGACGAGCGGGGAAAGGAATTCCATAAATTCTTGAGCAGGTCCGTTCGAAAGAATGGGACACGATTACGGTGCGCTGCGCCGTTCAACGAGCCTCGTTAATTGTTTCGAGTCTCTCTACGCGCCAGTTCGCCGTGGTAAAATTGTATTTCGCGTGCGGCCGCAACCACTTCCGTTTTCGAGCCTCTAGCGATCGCCCCACGGGTGGCTCGCGCCGGAAAACTTGGACGCGGATCAAATATTCCCGATTCTAAATACACCGCGCCCCCGATTCTCGCACGCTTTCGGGACCAGGCGAAAACCCCATGCTTTAACCCTTTGCACTCGAGAGGTGACTGTTAGCTTCACGAATTTTCAAATTCGAAATATTTAATAAGATTCACCTATATTCAATTTCATTTAGTTTAGTTAGGCATTTACATGTATGACTATTTAACCTCTGAGTCTAATTAATAAATAAACTAACTAAAGTCGGAAAATTTGAGAAACTATCATTTGGTGACCAACAGTCACCTCTCGAGTTCAAAGGGTTAATTTCACCGCCATTGTAAAACGACACCCAGGACAACGCTTAACCCTTCAATTTCAAGCTCTCTTTCTGTCAACGCGGCTCTGGTCGCTTTCTAATCGAGCTTCGATCAACATTATAATTACCATGACAAGTAATTCGTAATTTTTCATGGAACTGTAATCATTACGGTTTGTTTGAACGAGCGACAACTTGAGCGAAATTCTTGAACGTTTTCGTGCAGTCCGTAAAAGAAACATTGAACCGGAGCTTCAAATATTTCCATGCATCTTGAGAAATGAATAAAAAAGAAAAATACTTGGGATGAGATGTGTTTTAACTTAAGGGAGGCAGCACGCTGGTGTCGAGATTAGTCTGTCTGTCTAGCGACAAGAGTTACCCCCATGCGCTCGTTACCGAACAACGTGACCATCCCTCGACAAACGTACCCTGGCTCCTTCAACGAGGCATCCAGGACACAAGCCAGGCCCTCCTGGGGGAGCTTTCAATTCCTGAGGGTGCGCTTCTGTCACACGAAGAAGATTCGACGATAGCGAATCTCTCCCTCTCTCCCTCTTCCTCTCTCTGTCCTCGGCAAGGGACGTTTCTCTGGTCTGGTTGACAATAGAGGGTTCAGCGGGGGGTAGTTCGAGAGCGAGAGAGAAAAGAGGGAGGGTCCACGATGGAAACTTAGCCGATGGGGGAAAGGGGGGGGGGGGGTCATCGTTCGCACAGCTCTCTTAAATTCAAATTAACCGGACAGTGTCTCATTAAAACACAATTACAGCCACGTATATGGTTCCGGAAGCTCTTATCTTCGATCACGGGACACTAACCCCTGCGTGGCAATCGTTATTTATCACGAATTAACTCTCCCCGCGACCAGGATCCCGTTTGTTTACGAGCTAGATAAAATAGTGGGAGCTTTATAATTCCGGTGAAACGATATTCTTAGATGGGGAATGAAATTTATGGAGACCACGAAGTATTTTCGTTCTTGTCACGATGAGAGGCGAGACGAATTGAAATGGATAAAATATTGTGGGTAAAAATTGCACCTCCCCCTCTCCTTCTTATAAAAATTTTTCTGTAAGCAATTTAAGCTTCTTCGTGGCCAATTACGTGGACGATTCGTTTGCAAATAAACCAGTTTTCTTTGTACACCTATCAACAGAGAAACAAAATATTCTAACACACTGAAATTGAACAAAATATTGTGGTTAAAAATTGCACCCCCTGCCTTTCTTATAGGAATTTTTCTGTAAGCAGTTTAGGTTTTTTCGTGGCCATTTATACCTACGACTGTTAATATCTGAGTCTGACTAATAAATAAATTGACTAAAGTCTGAAAATTTGCAAAACTATCGTTTGGCGACGATAACAGTCGACTCGGGAGCCGCAAAAGGTTAAACGAGGTTCTACGGTGAGCTGTTTACAATCTTCGACTACCCACGATTCCTCGCGAAGCAATCGGGGCTGATTTATCGCGCGACCGACCCCTGTCGGTAAATTAGCGCCGCCGATAAATTAGCGACGTCCACGTAGCGCGTACAGGTTAGGTGTACACCCGTGTCGGATGATTGGAATTTGATAAAGTCGTAGCGGCGTTCGCGAAATTCGAACCCGATCATTAATCGGCTTCGAATACCGATTTCCTTACGTAACGATTTATGTTTCGTCAGCATTGTTCGATTAACCTCGTGAATGTTGAAATCGAGACCACTTTTTCGATTCTTTCTTCATGAAACGAGAGACTCCTGTTTTTGAGAAACATTTAACTTTATAATTTATTTTTTTTTTTGGTATTCGTAAACTCAGTTGTGTGTTAATAGTTCTATAAAAATGGTTCGAGTAAAAAAATATAGGGCAAAATTATTATACCAATTAAGTGGTGTAGAAAACGAAAAAATAAATTTTATGAAAGAAAAAGAAATATTGTTTAGATAATTTTCTTGAAACAAAAATTTACTTAGATAACTTTTATAATCAACAGTACAATTATAGATCGGATGAATTCCGTGGAATCATTTTTGGGACATTTTTGGGACATTTTTGGGACATTTTTGCGAACGATGGTCAAGTTTCCCGAAACCCGATTGCACAATGCTGTTGTCCAAACGTTCGTTCGCGGAATAATTCGGCCGCGTATGATTAACGCTTTTGCGAATCATCGTAACTTTCACCTTGTTGGGTATCGGTGCAGCCTCCGAGCATCCTGTGATTGTGCAACCCTTACGTTCCATTGCAATCACCGCGAATTAAACTCTGGACAGCCCATTATCTCCGTTACCGGCAATAAAAAGAACCTTCAACAAATTCTTTCTTGTTTTGCAACGATCACTAAACTTACTATAATTTTATTTTTTATTATTTTATACTATAGGACTTACTATATTTATTATGATATATCTAGAAGCATAACGCAATACAATATTTCTTATCTTACTCATTTTACTAATTGAAGCTAATTATTCCAAAGTGACGATGGACGGATTAAAATCTCACGATTTGTACAAATGCACTAAATACTCAACATGTCTCGTAAAAGAAAAAATACTAGTAATTCTCCGTGTTCCACCGCCTCTTGAATGAGCGGACTAAAGACAGTCGTGACAAAAGGGCGAGGATGTCAAGCAAAGAAAAAAAAGAAATGAAGAAAAATAAAAAAAAATAGAAAAACAGAGAAGAGGAACTCGAAGAGAAAACACGTGTCAGGCACACAACAGGAGACGTCTCTGTGCGACTGATTCAGCGGGTTTCGTTACGCCCTAGGAAATAGGTTCCGTTCGAAGCGTGGCCGGAAACCAGAGGCGCCCCCCCCCCCCTTGACGCTTTTGTGGCCCCCGAAAAACGCTGCGTTTCCGCGCTGCACGCCGGTGAGAGTGCAGTTTCGCGTGCACCTCCCTCGAAATACGAAGGAGAATGCTTCTGTTTCAGTAGCGCTACTTCTTAGCCAGCTCCGCTGATTTAGAATTCGCGTGGTGGATCGTACAATTTGAGTATTCACGGAAAAGGGGTTGGGGAAAACGAGGGGGTGCTCCTTTCTTTTTGCAAACGAGAGCTTGATGGGGGATTCGAAAGTTAACCAACCGAATGGGGAAATCTCCTATTCTTTCTTCTGCCATTGATTCTATTTACTTTTGTTATTAGTTAGTCTTGAACTGGAGTTGAATTTATTATTTAAAATTGTAATTGTCATTTTTTTTGTTTTTGTTTCATTTATTTATTTATTGACGAATAGGCGAACCCATTAGTGTATATATAGAAAACAAAGAATCTTTTGCATTTGTTGATATAGAGAAAAACGTAATAGGCTTATGCATTGTACAAATGAATAATAGAATATTTTACTTTAGACGCAAACAGTTGTTAATTCTCAGTTTCCAGATTGAATTTAAAAACCGTAACAAATTGTGATGTCTGTTCTCGTGAGCAAATCTAAATTCTGTCTACGAAAGGGTTAAACAAAATTTCCTCCGCGTCCTCCGTGAGCGATGACGAATTTCCGGGTTTTTTTTTGCCACCCTCGTGAGAACCTTCCGTCCCCACGCTCGTTTTTTTCGTCCCCTCCCTCTCCGTTCCCCCCCTGGAATCTGCCGGTGGCCGACGAACTCGATGAATACGAAATTTATCCGCGGTGTCCGTGGCAGGACTCGGGATCGCTAATTCCCCGGCAGCCAACCAGCCGTCCGCTAATTTATGAGACGCTAGATTTTATTTCATTATCTGTAGCCGTAGCGTCATTATTTTCCCGCGGTCGGATTTCGCGCGGAGCGAGGGAAAAAATATGGAACGAGAAAAGGGAAAAAAGGTGCCCCCTTCCACGGTGGTCGCAATGGTGAAATATTAAAGTATACAACGGGTTGGCGATAAATATTTCAGTGGACAATGTAGGAAGGTTGCAAGTGTGTGTGTGTATGTTTTTTTAATAGTTTTACTTTTATTCATGTCAACCTTTTTGAGGTTTTTATATTTTTTATAACTAACTTATATTATAACTTATATTTTTTATAACTAACTTATATTATAACTTACATTTTTAATAACTAACTTATATTATAACTTATATTTTTTATAACTATAACTTGTGTCTTTGGGAATGTTTGTTTCAAATAGAATCGACGAGAAACTTGATAAACAGGAAAAGGAGAGGAAAAAAGGACATAAAGAGTAAATAAACAGTCAGTATTAATTTTCCATATTCATCTTTTATCTTTTTCTCGCTCTCTTTTGTGCGCACGCTGTGTGCTCGTGTTATTAATCTTCTTTTCCCTTTGCTCACGTGTACATGTTCGATTGGCTTCGACGAATCTTCAATGCGAATCGAATTATCGGGTTTGATTAAAATGTGGAAATTACCGGGATTTCCGCGTCGCGTTACATTTTTCCCTTTTTCTATGCAGCAAGTCATGAGTAAGGGACTCACCGGAATGCGATCACTTGTAATTTGATTCTGGCTTCGGGTTCCAATCGCGATACGCAACCGAATTGCACAGTGGCCGTAGGAAAAGAAAAGTGAAAAAATGAAATTCTGCCCCGTTGATCCAGTTGTCCTCTGATCCAACGAAGGGTGGTTAGCAGTCGTTCCGGAAGGAACGAATCGATAAATCGGTTATCGAAATAACCTACTAGTGCATGCCTTTATTCATTCAAAATTCATTACGTTTTAATGCAACGATACCGCTGTTACGTCAAAGTTCTCAGACCTCTTTATTCTTTATGAAAACGTGTCAATCTCGTAGCGATTGAACGATTAGAAATGTTAATTATTCAGAATTCCGCTCGAACTATCTAATATTAAAATCAGACCGATTACATACATTGAACATTCGTCCCACCATAATGCTAACGCTGCAAAGGGTGGAAAAGAGATCCCAAGAAAAACACATCGACGATAGAGCCGAAAAAAGAAGAAATGGAAAAAGATGAGGCACGAGAAATGCGAAACGGAAGCCGCGTTGCGTGATCGCAGAGCATACACATACGTGGCTGCACGGCGTGTGTGCGCGCGCGGCCATAGAGGAATAATCGTACGTTCGTCCCTAGCGTACGCACGTATGCGTGCGCGCGTTTCCCCCACCACCGGTTCATTCATTCACTCATGCGCCGGCTTCGTATGCGTTCGTACAACCGAGGACGACCGAGAGCGGTGCGCCGGGTGGTGGGGGTACCGCGAACGGTGGAGTGGGAGAAACGCGTAGCGTGGAGTGGGGGTTAGAGAGGCAGCTTTTCAACGCGTCAGCCGGAAAGGAGAATGAGGTTGCGGCAGAGTTCTCGTTCTCTCGTGATATATCACTCCCCCTCCCCAACCCCTTCCTCTTTTGCCCCCCTATCCTCTCGTTCGTCTGTGTCTCTGTTTCGAGTATAGAATTCCCTCTATGCATCCGTGGCTCTCCTCGTCCGATCTATCGCATAGGACACAAGCAAGAATATATTTGTTCTAGTTCATTTTGCCTGCGCTGCTACACTCTCCAGAGATTTCGGTTCGGGTGTGTACAGCATCGTGCAAAAGTATTGGACCGTCACTGTAGCCGGTCGTATCAGAGAAAGTGAAAGATTACACGGAATGTTGATTATTCTAAGTTAATCGATATCTGACAAAGTAATTAATAATGTTTAACCAAGTACTTAATGATCGTCTTGAGGTTCACGAGGGTACAGTGTTACAAGGAGGAGAAATACAGAACACATAAAACTGAAATCATGGGTTGTTGATTAAAATCACGCGCACGTGACCTCGGAATATCCATATTTCTTTCGATGATGGTTCGAAGAGAAACATACGAATCGTAATTAAAAAAAAAAAGAGGAAAAGGAAAAGAGAGAGCTAGGATTATTTCCACGCCGGGGCTGAGAATCGCTCGGATTTATCCCGGAGCTGTTATTCCCGGACAAACTTCTCTCGTATCCCGTTGTCTCGTGTTCCGAACCGTGTCGACAGCCGTCTCCCCTCGTGCACGCGCTTTTCGTGCCTCGCGGAGAATTGGTAGCGTGACTTAATTCTTGTCTCCTCGTTTGCCCGTTCTTCCTGCCCTTTCCCCCTCGTTCCTCCTCCACCTCTTCCCATGCCCTTTGGATGCTCGCAGCGCAGCTCCCTTTATTGGCGTATCAAGCGAGCGACAGGTAGCACTGTGGTCGTGCCTCCACAATTGTTTACAGACACGATTGCACATAGTTGAGTGGGCGTATTTTTAATTCAACAGAAACGTAAAAATGTAATCAATTTAGAGAACAAGTAAATACACTAAGTATGTCAATGGAAAATATAGCTTATGACGCGATCATGTAAAATTGCTAATTTTAATCGAACACCAAATAAATTCCGGAGCGAAAAAAAATACATGGTCGAAGGAGAGTTAACGCGTGGATTCCAAGAATTCACGTAGAATTTTTGTTCCGTTGTATCCTGACGTCATATCAGCCCGCATCTTCCTTTCACGTTCGAATTCGTCGAGCTGGAATATGAGATATAGAAAACAGAAGAAAAAAACTGGGAGTACACCTCTATCGCGTCACGGAAGATCTACTCGAATAGGCCAGTTCAGAAGATGAAGGATCAGGTTTGAATCACCCCTGTTCACGTGGCCACGTGGATCGATTCCATCTTGCAGGAGTGAGATGTTACCGGTGAAAGGATAGTGACAGGGCATTTATGCGCTCTACTCATTCTAAGCGAATTTCATTCCCCCCGAGAGAGGCCCACCACGATTTATCGCGCGTGTAATGTTCCTTAGCCGTGCACACTCTTCCACGCTAATTTCACGTAAGCGAATAAAGAATACCGGAAACGAATTTTTTAATCAAAGTAATTTTTATTCCGCTGGATTCGAGTACTTGCGAGAAAGGTAATTGGTCGATCCCTCTAGCAGCGAGAACAGGAAGGTTGATGGAATTTTAGTAATAATTGTAGAGACTTGGCCGCACAAAACATCTTTACTTTAACATATGTATACTTTAATGAGGTTTCTGAGATACCATCAGTCTGAACTCCTATTTTTCTAAGTTCAAACGTTTCTTAAAACTTCTGGGTGATCCTAAACTTTTGACCGATAATGTATATATCGATAACGTGAATAGATTTGGGACGCAGTTGCAAATGGAATAAATAGATGGCGCGATTAGTATCGCATTTCAATAAAAGTCGTCACCGGTCAAATTCAACTAAGTTTTTTCAGAGTGGCGCCTCCAAGCGTTACAGTCTACAATTTAACCTCTTGAATTCAACGCGAATGTAATAATCGGTGTATTTTCTCAACCTGCGCTCCATAAAACCCGTCAAAAAGCCTTAAATCAGTATCAGTAGCAATTTGAAATAAGGAGGTGGTCCAACTTTCCAACACAATCGAAAGAACAACTATCCTCCCGTAATAATGCTCTTATTATTATACAAAGTATGCGGTAATTCAGACTATATGCTTTTCATCACAAAATACCGTCTTCAATGTATTAAAAGGGAACACGAATCGGAAACACTTTTTCCTTGCGTGAACGAGGACAGGTGGGGGGGGATTAACGTGTCCGGGGTGTGAAACCCGTGCGATCCAATTAAAGGAAATTCAAGCGAGCCCGCGTGTGCACGCGCGCACGGTGAATGGCTGGCCTCGTATCGGGTTCGCGCGAAGGTCGCCTAGTCACGGCACCGATTCGAGCCGCCATTGTTCGGTCCTCCTCGCGAACGTTCCCGTTTCGCGATTCAAAAGCGCCTCTTTATCGGGCCAACCCGCTCTTTTCTGTCCGTGTATGTCTCCGTATGAGCGTGACGATTGATACGGGCCGGTGCCTATTACGGGCGTCGCGACGCCGGATGGACGTCGCTATCTTTCTTTGGAGGGCGCACCCGTGTCGAGAAACTCGTAGAATCGGTCGCAGGAAACGGGGCACTGACCGACGGTGCCGTTCGAGAGAAACGATTTGTACCGGTTAAATTTAACCCTTTGTACTCGAGGGGTGACAGTTAGTCGTTTAATAATTTTAACTTCACAGATTTTTAAGCGCAAAATATTCACTAAGATTCGCTTATATTAAGCTTCATTTAGTTTAATTAAGTCATATACTAAAATTTACATGTACGACTGTTTAACCACCGGGTCAGATTAATAAACAAATTAACTGAAGTCTGAAAATTTGCAAAACTATTGGCAATCGATAGTTGATTCTCGAGCGCAAAGGGGTCAATTCGGTGTAACGATTTCTGCTTCTTACAAATATGTTCCGTGGTTTAGGCGTAGGACACTTGCGAGGACTGATAGCGAGGCGCAGGAAGTGAGATACGAGTGTTTGCGGACGGAGACCGAGCAGGAATGCGCGTAACAAGTGTTTGCCGTGGGAGATAACGCGATATTGACTTTTAGCGTCCATAAATCATGAGAAAGTTCCGCGAAGAAAAAGAGCGAGCCGGTATCGCTTGGACTGCGAGTTGAACGCGCGCTACAGCTCGTCCGAAATCAATCAGTGGCTCAAGGTCGCCGCCCCCACCGCACTGATTGCTAATACAAGATGTCGCGCGATCTAGCTGTGCCAGCATTTGACGGTCGAAAATTCGTCGCTTTCTCATCGCTCTGTACAATTTTTTCGTCACCGATACGATGTGTACGATTCCAAAAATTGTCGAGAACGTGGAAACCCTTTTATGTACCTCTTTCATTGAAGCGAATAGATCGCAGTAGAGAGATAATTATAGCGGTGTTTGTTCAAACGGTTCCAAGTTGTTACAGATACTATATTTACGTAACAAATCCTTTCGAATGTCACACGATACTTTAAGAACTTGTTACCTTTAAAAGGGATGATCGTTCTCACCATCACCACCACCACCCCAGTTCAACACTGCTTTTATTTGCATACAGTCAAATCGGAGAAAAAGTTTTCTTCACATACACTACCAGCGAAAAGTTTAGAATCACTTTCAGAATTTCGGCCGTATCAAATCCGTGACAATTTATAATTAATATTGCTAATTTTAGCAACAGTGTTTCCTTTCTCGTGGTAGACTCTGCTAAACTCCATTTCTTCCAAATTCAAACGGTTCTTAAAACCTCTGAGCGATTCCAACGTTTTGGTCGGTACTGTACGTCCGTGCTTGGGCCCCCTACCGGTGGCCATTTAACCGGACAGCGCTGTAGTTCGATGGACGCAAGCCGAAAGCAAAGTTCAGTCGATATTAGCTCGGTATCAATTACGTGCACGTTGCCGCGTGTATCTGACGAGCCACCCGACGAGCTTGTCGCCACCGTGCACGTCGAGCCATTACGAATCAAACAGGGTGAGTGTACGCTCCGGATAAATTCCGGCCCGTTATCGAGCTAGGAGTTGTTTAGTCTCGGTTCGAGGACGCCGATAAGTGCGCCTGGCTGCGACGTATGCCTCGGGTTTCGTTATCGAGCGTTTTCCCCCATCGATGATTCCTCGTCCTACTAATCTGAAACGCTTCCCTCGCGATCGTCCGTCACGCGTGCATCGTGCAAGGTCCGATCAATTGATTCTATTCCTGGGTCTGCTGTCCCGTGCGTCAGCCGTGTCTTCGTGCAGCAAGCTCTTCGAACAGTTTCCAAGGGCCCACTCGATCGTTTCTAGGAACACAGTACCACAATTGCACCATAAAGTAGTCCTACACTGTGTTACTTAAGGAAACTCATTTGATCCTGTAATTATGAGTTCAATGGAACTTTGCGTGTGTACAGAGCATAATGGGTCCTGTATGGGGACTTATCTTTCTTTGGCCATGGGTAATAATTTTTTTTGGCTACAAAACATTTTTTAGGACCTCTAGGAAGCTCTTTGGAGTTTTGAATCTAAGTTTTTCTGGGTTCCCTTTTATGATAGGGCGATAGAAAGTTAAAAATTAAACATTTTTTTATTCGAAAGCACCATTACAAAGTTATGTTTAAAAAACGAGAAAAAGCTCCGAAACTTTAACGCTCGTTTCACCCCATTAAAATACCATTTAGATAAAAAGAAAAGAGATTAATTCATACGCATACGATTACATATCCACAAAGTTTTATGAAATACTTCTAGGAATTTTAGGGTTAAATGAATTTACTTGTAACATAGTGTACGAAAACTTTTTGGAGCCACAGATAATATCTGCAGGCCATAAAACTATGTTCTACATTGTCCTCTCGTCTTAAACTTTTGTCCACTACTGTACCCTACGTGTACACCGGGAGAATCGACAAGCAAGGGTTAATTATCAGCTGTCTCGGTGGACACGATCCTCTACCGGGGTGAGTCCTTCGCCTGAACGATATTCCGGTTCTTGCACTCGAAAAAATGAGATTGGAAGCTTGGTGCTTCGATGCGCGCTGGGAGGGAGGGGGGAGCGGTCGGGGGTGAATTGGGTCAAGAGTATGGCTAATTGTTTAATCTTCAGAGAGGGTGGAGGACCCCGGCGCTGGAAGATGAGATGTGTTTAAATGTTGGTTCGGTGGTGGCTTCATTCTGTGGTTGCCCAGCGCGAATATTTTCCTTTTTCCAAGTGGTTAGAACGTTTTACTCGCGGCAGACAGAAAATTAGGTTAGCCTAACCTCCTTAGTGTTAGAAAGTTCACGTGGATCGAAACACGGTAATTAATTATTGAAGCTTCTGCATACGTCCTTCGAGTAAGTATGTGCGATGAATCGGATATTATTTGTATATTTCTGGAATAAATGTATAATTCAACGAAATTTTTCATTTATACGAAAGTTGATCTACTATATTATTTGTATATTTCTGGAATAAATAATTAATGTACCGTTGATCTACGGTAGAACATGTACTTTGGAAATAATAATACCTATCCTTGTCAAAGACTTGTTTTTCTGTCTTATAAAAATAATTTTACAAAGTAAAAAAGGAATTACATTTGAAAATAAGTATAAGATTTCTGGCAAAATTCTTGAAGAAACTAAGGTATCGGTAATCCATCGAAAAAGGTGTATACTCGTTAAAAACAATCTCTCCGTCTGAAACGAGTTACGCTAAACTTGGCGTTAATGAATATGTATACACGGTCCGTGGCGTTCCCCGGTTCATGGAAGATGGCGGCGCGCGATAACGGAAACGAACGACTTCCTAAAAAAGTAGACTCGCCTAAAACCGCGGCTGGGACACCGGCTAGATCCGCTAATTGCCGGTTCGCTATCGTCGTTGCTCGTCACGTGTGTTGTTCCCGGTGCGCGAGGCCGAAAACGAGCCAATTAAAACGAGCTACCTCGAAGGCAAACGGGATTATTCTTATTAAACGAATTACTTGCGCCGCAAAAACATTATCTCTCGCTTGTATTTCTCTTTTTTTTTCTTGTTTAATAATCCCTACTCCTAATTGAAACGAACAAAATAAACCGTTAAAGTTTGCGGTGGATTACGCGGATACGGTTAAAAATTGTATTCAAAATCGTAGGGTTGAAACGTGCGTTTTAAATCGCTTCTCGCGCACGCGCGAATTCCCAAGATTAAACGGAAACTAGTTAAGGCTACTGTTCAGTCCCAGGGATCACGACCAAGTTAAATTAATTTCCACGACGCGCCCAAAATCCTCTTCAACGTTCTTGAAAAAAAAACCATGCAACTTGCAGAGGAACCGAGAAAATTCATTTTTTAAAAATAGGTTTTTTGATTCAAATAAAATTTCTGAATTCTTTAGCTGACGCCCTTCTCGATACACCGAGAAATTTTATCCATATGTAACGAGTCCGTCGCGTAATTAAGTAAAAGAATATTATTAACTTTCCTGTTAGTCACAAGCATTGTGGGCTAGTAATGACGTTTGTGGCGCTAGTAGTACTGTACATTAAATGGCGACCACTAGTGACCGCTGTGGCGCTAGTAGTAAATTTAAGCGTTAACTGTTAATCATGCGAATCATTAATTAACACGTTGAACAGCAGACGTTGACCATCATGGCGTCGATAGTAAATCGAGTGCGATGGTGGCCCACTAATGACGATTGTGGCGCTAGTAGTGTTATAAATTAAATGGCGACCACTAGTGACTGCTGTGGCGCTAGTAGCAGATTTAAGCGTCAGCCACCGATGGCCAGCGCTCAGCAACCGGTGTGTGTTAATTATTTCAAACGAAAGCCTCGAGCTTCGAGCCGGTGCATGGAAATGTGGAGCGACGAGCACAGCTGCGCGGAAGATGGAAAGATAAACAATAGCGCGGCTAGGCGCATACGAGGTTCTCACGCGGCCCTCTGTGTGCGCGTAATGTATGCAGTCGCATAAGTGCAGCCGTTGCATCCGTGCAAATCTGGCCGATTAGCCGTGCGAAGTCTACAGCTATGAACTCTGTAAATGAAACATGTTAATAACAATATCTTTCACCTCATTTTTTTTTTAAACAAAAATAAAGTACTATATGTAAATCGCGTAGAGAGTTGTGAAAGTTATATGGTAATCTATCGAACGAATATTCTTAGGTATTTCATATTAAGGAGGGTTAAGGAATGGGGACAACTTCAGAAATTATCACCCCTGATTTCTTATTTTTTGTCTTCTCTTCTTTTTTTGTGTTCTCTGTTTTCTTTCCTTTTTTTTGCCAAAAGTTTTGTAATTTTGTGAGAAAATTGGTATTGTTTATCACCCTGTTTCCAAAATATCCAAGCACGGAGAAACATGGTATTGAAATGGTGTACTCCTGGCGAAATTGCGAGGAAGAGAGGAGGGATCAGCGTGGCGATTGTAGGGCAGAGCTGGGACACGTCGCTCCGGGGACGTTCATCCTTGTTCCCCTGTAAAGGGTCCTGGTCTACCTGCGAATCCGTTCTGACGTGTAAAAAATCTAATACGTCAGCCACTATTACGGGGCGAGGCCTTGGGCGACGTTGGCCTACATTTTCGACTGTTCAGAGCCTGTGCAACGGGTCGAAAAACTTTCGGAGCTTCTGCCAGGGTAGAGTGTGCACGGAAATTGAGCATAATTCAACTAACGTTCTCTAATTATTACTATTCATACAGAACAAAATTATTACAATGCTTCTACTTTGTTATTATTCCTTGTAATTACAATGCCACTGGAATTATCGTACAAAAGTTGTGTGCGTGTGTGTGTATTTAATTTCCAGAGAAAATTACAAAACCATTAAAACGTACGCGAGTTACTGTACATTTGCGCAATCAAGAAAATTAATTAAAAACAATATAGATAGAAAATAGCATTAACGATAATGTTAACAATACCGACATGAATTATTATTAATGGTAATGCTATAATAGCAGTTGAAAAATAAAAGTATTGGCTAACAAAAGTTGCTAGTGACAATACCGACAGAGCAAAATTTTAATTGAAATTCCCCGCTATTTGGTAACGATAAAACCCGGTCGAAGCACCGGAAGTTCCCAGCCCCGGCATCTAAATTTATTCGGCACTTCCCGTAAAAAGAGTTGACGCGATTTCGGGCGACGTTGATCTATGGTAGTTTGCGGGGAACTTCCGAGAGGTGGGGTTGTTTTGTGAGCAGGATTTTGCCGGCGGGGTCCCGTGGCACCGTGGAATTTCCGGAAGTTCGATTACCCTCGTCACAGGGGGCAGTTCGCGTGAATTCTCGAGCTTCTGTCGAACTGCAAATCTCCGGTGTGCCCGCGCTCGAAATTTCCGAAATCTTATCGGTAATTCTGCCGGCTAGAATTATCAGAGCTCTCGAAATAAAAATTGCCGCGAGCACTAGCTCGATTAAAATAGAAACATTCGCAGAAACGTGCAATGGACGTTGTGCAGGAGGTTAATCCAGTGTATCCAAACATTTTTTTATTTTGGACCATGTCCAACCTGGGTAGTTCAAAGATTTATGTACCATTGTACGCGCAAAGTAATCTCAATGGAGATTAAAATTGCTGAAATAAAAAAAAAAGAAAAACGCTTCAAAGATTTAAAGCGTAACAATAACACAACCAACTTTTGGAAAAATATCTATAGTACGGATAATATTTCAAATAAAAAAAAAAGATATATTAAAATAGTTCTTGCGATCATTTTATCGACCAATTTTTTCTTACATCATCAATATTTTTCTGTTCAAGGCACATGTGATTTTTAAATTTTTTATTACATCTTATTATAGCGGTGGCGAGGCTTAGGAATGGAAGTTTTTAATTACTGCCAAAGTAATCGAAATTGCCCCCTGTGGGGCGTGTGACCCACATCGAGAAGTACTGGGTTAATCGCAAGGTGATGAAGAGGACGCTGGAAAATGATTTTTCGGAATTCACGGTGTGCCTGGTTCCAGGTAACCGTCCGCGGAATGTCTTTTACAGGCACGCGTGTGCTAGCGATGATGTGCATAAAACTACGCGTGCGTTGTACTACTCCCCTTCCCGTCCCACTCCTTTTAACCGTCCTCCTATCCTGCTTTGCTCGCTGAAAATTATGTATTCAAAGCAGGAATGTTAAACGCTTGCTCTGGAACGCACCATCCTTGTCCTCTCTTCTCCTCCTCTTTCTTCCCTCCAACATCATTCCTACCACTGACTACACAGAAATATTATTGGCGATATCGTAATTTTTATCGCTTGAAATTCACACGTACTCCTTATTTCATCTGAACGATGTAAAAAGTAAGGCAGACTTAAGCAGTACACTCGATTCAAACTCATCTTTTCCAAGTTTCCAAATTTTTATGTAAATATACTTGGCATCTAAAACAGTGGAGCGATCTATTTCAATTGGAACACCCTGTATGTGATATCGCGTAAAAAAGAAAAAAAAGATGACGGGGGGTGGAGAGAAACTGTTTTGACGAAGAAAATATCGAACCAGGATAAAAACGCATAAAATTATTATCGACGGTAAAAAGTGTGGTGGCGCTGCAAGGACACGGTGAAGGAAGCAGGAAAAAAAATATGGCAAACCGTAAAATGGAATCGAAAAAGGAACGGGCTCGTTAGCGGGATGCAATTTTCGGTGAAATGGACGCCGTCCGTGGTTCTTCGATGTTATGGCTGCGGCGAGCGGAAATCGCGCAGTTCGTTAGTCGCACGGCAATTAGCCGGTTCGCGTCTTAATTACTCCCGGCTTGGATGCCTCGCTTGAACGACGATCCGAAGATCCTGGCCGGGAGATCCTGTGGGAAATGCATCTTGCGCGGAAACACTCCGGCAGAAAATCGATTCCTGTGCAACCGCGTGCAACGAGGATTGGGCGGGTGCCCCACTGGGTTAAGATGCGGGGAGGAGAAGTTCTGAGAGCGAAGAACTTTAAGTGTACCGTTGTTCTTTGACGTAAGTGTTTGGTGGCTTGCCGGGATCTGTTTAGCGTTATAGGGAAATTTGTGTATACGACGTGCGCGCTAGAGAGGTTCAGAGAATAGTTTAGGGGAAAAGTGGGTTTACTGCTGTGGGAATTGTTAAAGGCTTTTGAGGAGGTTAATATTCTCTAGGAAGAGAAAAATGAAGGTTGTTTTATGTTTCAGATTATTCAGATTTACGCACGGTTGCCTTGATAAAGATTACCATTAAATGGTAAAGAGAATATCTATTATCTAAATGCACGTATGTATTATCGTAATGGGTATATTCGATGTTTTTTGTTTTTAGTCGAACAAAGAATTACGCTGTAAAAGAGATTTAAGAAAATGAGGGGGAATACTTTACGATTGTAACGAGAAGTGTATGAAAAATGCTGGTAGACCAACCGGTGATCGCGAGTCCTCGATTTCTAATCCATCAACCTGTGCCGCTCCACTTCACTCTCCTTGTTTCCCAGAAGATGGCAGACTGTAAAATTTTATACGGTTTCGATCGAAGGTTATACTTTTCACCAGCAGCGTCGCTAATTTTCTAATAATTAAAGAAGCCGCCTGTTAATAACCGGTCGTTAACGAAATCTGCCTTTCACAGTAGGCAGAGTTTGGCCCAGTTTTGCGGTCTCGAAACTATCCGCGAACAGAGTAGTAGTCTTCTTCGTGCGTCTGAAACAGCTGCTTCTCAAGCATCCAAGAGTACCGGGAGAGCTAGAGCAACACCAGAGGGAGGGGCGAGATGGTTCTCGCGGAATTATAAAGGTATTACGAGCCCTAGCACGTGGTCGAATTGGAAAGGTATAAAAGGATCACGACAACGACGGCAAACACCCGTGAGCCGGTACAGTTTCCTCGGATAAGATGTGCAAAGGGGCCGGGACAAGGGAATTTGTTCAAGTTCTTACTCCCTCATCGCGCTTTCGACCTGGATTCAGCTAGCCGTGGCACGAGATCGATGTCGCTCTGGTGGTAACGGTGTTCCTAATCGACGTTAACGTAATTATTACTTGAAAAAGAAGCTCACGTGGGAGCTTCGTTCCTTTTGCATAGTTTCTGTTCAATTAAAATAAGTGCATTTTTCTTTCCTTTTAATCCTCCACTTGCTATATCTTTGAATCATAAACGAGCTGTAACTATTTTAATTCTTTATTTTCTACTTTAACGACCAAGGAAGATAATAGTGGCGAATCCTGTTGCGATTAACAGGAAGCTATTCGACAATATGTGCTTTAAATTTGTATGAAAAAGTTTGATCGATTCTCGATAGATGTCGTTAGGTGACAAATCACAGGTTATTCACAACTCTTTTGATCCACTGAACCTACTTTGATCCACTATTAAATAGTGTAAAGTATGTATTTTTCCTTTTGATGATTAGAATTGGTATTAAGTGTCGCTAACGCTTCATTTTCAGCAGTGTACTCATAAGAATTGCATCAATTATAAAAGAAATTTTTTTCTAAATGTAGAGGCTTTTCTAAATAGCCGCGAAGGTGATTATGACGGAATGAACAAAGGTAATTTCAGACAATAAGTGGGAAACGAAGTTCATTAGTCGAACAGGGTCCACCGGCGACACCGGTCGAACAAGCTAGGATCCTTTTAGCAAGAAGAAGCTCGTTGTGAAACTCCGGGGTCGTGGTTGCGTTAGGTGAATTCGTTAGTGAACTTCACTATCTCCTTTCTGCAGAGCACACCATCCAATGCATACATATACAATAGGACTTATTGATTCTGCCTGTACTAACACCAATTAATAAGTGTAACATTAGTGTTAAAAAATCATAAATCACTGTTTGGACAAAACGCATTGTATATTAACATTCGTTAGTAATTTATATTTAAGAAACAAGTACATTGTAATTGGAAATAGCACTTGCTTAAGTAATAAAATTGTTATTCAAACCGCACTGCTTTTCTTTCATTGCATTGTTCTCCTTTTCGTGAGGTTTCGATGCGAAGTCCCGTTTTTGTCTCTCTGAAAGTTTCATGGAAATGATGCCACAGTTACAGGAATTCGCGTAAACCGAGAAACTCGTGTTACTTCCTCGACTGTCATGTTCTGATACAATATCTCAGCTTTATTTAAATATGTTTATTCGATTGCTATATTCTATAAAATTATTTATTTATTTCGTATACAATGGATATGACTCTTTGTTACATAAAAATATATATGTACATTTTGTCAGAGTTTATTTGCTTTTCGAATGATTTTTACCAGTATCTAAAGATACTTAAAAATATATTTGGTTGTTAGTATAAGATTAGTAACACAGATGGCTTGAGACTTTTGCACGGTCTATAAGTCATGCAATTAGACCTGCTGTGCTAATGTTTCGATCAATACCGACGGTTGTTAACAGACTTCTAAACAGTAGACAGTTGATTTGCAAGCATTCTCGTGTTGACTTTTGTCCGTTGTTTAATGATTTTTTTTTATTTGGTGTGTTTCCAGGGGACGCCATCTACTGCTGAGCGGCAAGAGACGAAAGATCAGCTGGTATGTCAAATAATCAGCTGGTTGACTCCTGTCTGTAAGTGTCTTTCTCTTCTCGAACTCTCAATCGAGAGGCTCGTAATCAATTAATAACAACATTCTCTATCTTTCTCTGTCTCTTCCTTCCAATAAACAGCCGGCATAATAATAAAACGAATTTTGCTGCTTTTCTTTTCTGTTACCCTAAGACTAACGCAAAATATAATTCGGTTAATTGGTAAAATGTCTATCGTGATGACGATTAAAAAAAAAAAAACAAAAAAAATAGAAAAAATGAAAGAGGTTCCACTCCTCTTCTATGTGTTTTGTTTGTTCGCTGTCGTTCCACTATAATTTCGCCCATCTTTTTCTTGCTGGCATCTGAAAAAAAAAAGAAACACATGGAGCTTGGGAATTATGGGCGATCAATGATGAAAAAGACAGTTACAACATCTAGTTCGAGATTGCACCCTAGGAAGCACCCTAGCACTTGACACCCACTGTTAATAACACCATATTGAAATTGTTAATGTCAGGCTGGTGAATCGTCGGATCGAGCACAGACAGGAGCACAGCATAACGCACACTGAGATCACGCAGAGGTGATTAACATGACCTAATCGCCGAGGTTAGTCATTCTGAGCGCGAGTGTATGCGATTAAGCGCATATGTATATTTTTCACGACCAATCTATCAATTTACCTTCTTTCCTATCGTTATTACGTTCACTTTCAAGAACAGCTTCGTTTTTTCCCTTCTTATTCTTCTTCTTTTTCTCCTGTCTCTTCTGTGGGGCTCTGTCGAGGAAATCGACTGACGTTTCGCGAGGTCCTCGATCAGGCGCACAGCATCGAGCGAGTTTGGAGGTAAACGAGGACAATTTGTGCTCCTCGAGGAACCTTCTTCTCGACGTGTAGGGTCCGTTGAGGGGACCTTGCGAGACGACGTCGCTGAGGAGATCGTTCGACGGAAGATTTTTATCAGGAGAACCGCGGGAAAATATAGTCGTCAGAATGAGTAACTTCGGTCGTGCTAACACGTGCTTGCTGGAGTTTGTTTAGCATGACTCAGAGTGGTGTGTGATCAGGAGACAAGGCGAGTAGTTTGTGTAATTAGACCCGTGTCTGGATGCTCCGCTTTTTGTTCTTCACTCCTGTTTTCTAACTCGACGGTTTTGCTTAATTTCGTTGTTTTCTTTTTGGTTTGTTGACCGTAGTGCACGTGCCATTTATTGTTCTGTTGTTGCTCTTCGTTGTTTTAAAGCGGACACGTTTATTTTTTAACAGTTTCACAATTGTAATTCAACACATGTTAATTAGACACATTAGTACGTATAGATCTCTCTAGATCGTTGGTAGTATATTTCTTTGCGAACAAGGAGGTATGTAATAGGTTTGTTGGTGTTTTTCCAGACGCGTTCTCCAGGAGAAGGGCCCCGACATGCCGCAGTACACGTAAGCTATCGAACCTGCGCGAATAAATCGTCGATTGTTCCCGGTCGCGCGACTGGGACGACCGCCTCTAATTGATCATTATTGCGGACGTTTTGCAGCGGACAGAGTGATGCAGATTACCACGGAAGTAACGGCCAGGCGGACACCCATTCGCTGCATTCGTCTCATTTGTCTGTCCAGGAGGACCCATTACTCATCCGGAGCCATAAGCAGCAAACTACTCAACAAGTGAGATCCGTTTCCAGTATTAGCGACAGTTCAGTTCGCTGAGCAACGAACTTTCCTCTTACTTTTGTACCTCAGCAGTTCTCAGAATTGTATAGGATTCACCAAATTCTCAGTGTCCTCAGGTGTAGTGTTCCTAGTATTTCTTGAATCTTCAATATTCTCAATATTTCCAGAATCCACCCAGATCCCCCTAGCGTCCCCAGCATCCTCGACACTCTCAGCATCCATAACTCTCAGAATTTCCACTATTTCTCCAAGATTTTCAGTAATTTCACGAACTATCCAAATTTTTGTGGGTGATATTTTTAGCACCCTCAGTACTCCTCAGTAACCTCAGCCCCCTTCCCCTCCCCAAGTAATCTCAGCTTTCATAATTCTCAGAATTCCTGCTATTTCTCCAAGATCTTCAGTAATTTCACAAACCATCCAAATTTTCGCTGATGATATCCTCGGTGTTCCGAACATCTCACAACTCTCAGAATTTCCATTATATCTCGAAATTCTTCAGTAACCTCACAAGCTATCCAAATTTTCGCAGGTGACAAACGTATCGAAGGTCGTGCGCGAGGTGTCACACATGGAGCCGGATCCGGGCGCGGTCAGCTACATGTCGGTGCCGTTGATGTCCCAGGAGTACCAGCACCCGGACACGCGGTACACGGCTGAATCGTACATGGTCGGTTTCGAGCACTACGACCCGTACCTCGGTTATCCGCCTCAGCCGGGTTATCCGGGACCGCATGGCATCTACATGCCGCGTTCGCATTCCCCTCACAGTCCTCACAGTCCTTCGGAGCACAGTCGTGCCTCGCCTCCACATGGTAAGCAATCGTTATTTTTGTCCGTCCCACGTGGAATGAAAATTGCTTCTAAACGAGGAAAACGATCATTAGGTAATAAATCAGGTTATGGTAATGCGCTACCTCCTCACGTTAAATTATCCTATCTAGGATTTTTCTTTCATTTTTTAACGCTCGTAGAAGTGGTCGTAACTCTACGCGTTTCTTTCTTTTTTAGTTTTAAGTTTTAAGTGAGATCAGAAAACGCTAAGGGCTTCAAGGGGTTCTATTCGAGTGATACCAATTTAAAGCAAATTAAGCTTCAGCTTTCTAGGATCCTCCGGGATCCTAGGAAAGATATTTCAACTATAGTGTTTTTATTTGTCGTTCTGATATACTGTTGCTTTGATGCACTATGTTCGTAAGGCCCTGATGGACTATGTCTTGAGCCTTAAGGAAGTTCAGTTTTTTACATTCCTTGGACGTGTCGAGAGAAGGAAATGTGGAGACATGCAAAGGACTCTGCGAGTGTTTTCCGGATTCTATAAGGCTGTGATCAAGCACCCGTGATTTATTCCTTGCAGCCATGGGGGGCGACTGGCCGTTTGGGCCGAGGGACGAGCTAACGTTCAAGCCCTTTTACAAAATGTTTGATGCAGCCCTTTCGAGCACTCGCAGAGGTTCCATGTCATCACACAACCTTTGGCTTTATAACGACGAATCACGCACAAGACACAGATTATAGATGGTTATTTTATTTTTATGTTAATCGTATTTACGGTTTATGAGATTCAAAATTACTAGATGTAAATCGTGCATAACGTTTGAATATTTTTCGTTCAACTTGACAAAGAGTTATCTGAGGAAGGCAGCGTGCGTACATGGTTCTTCTTTTTCTGTCCCAAAGAATACCTACGCAAGGCGGCGCCCTACGTGGAAGGCGGTTACAACGACATCGATCCGGGTCTGAATCCCGCGTTGCAAGATCATTACCGTATCACACCTAGTCCTGGTGGTCCCGGAGATCAATATGGTACGTGTTCGGTATGACGGAACAAGAGGACGTGAAAAAGGATAGAACCTCTGGTAGCAAGTCCCCCATTTTCGTTCTCCCTTGCTTTTTCTCCTGTGCACGAGAAAACCTGCGTGACGCGTGGCGTTGACCTAGACAGCTCCATAACGAGATATTCAGCTATCACGTTGCAGCGGGTCGCGGCTATTTGTCCGGTCGTGCACACACACCGGGGGCACAGCATAATTCACTTTAATTATCTCTATGCCTGACATTCGTTGTTATTTTGTGTTCCCTCTAGATCAAATCAGCAACTCTTGGAATATGGATGACTCCGGCGAACCCTCTCAGCATCCTCATGGTAGGGTCACATCAATAATTTATTCAACACGCTCTCTCTCTCTCAATCTCTCAATTTTACTCTCCCTCTCTTTATCTCTCTCTCTCTCTTCATCCTTCTGTGTGTTTTGTTTTTTCATTCTTCTTCTCTTTTTCGTTTAGCTTCATTTTCCTGCGTTTATCTAGTTGTCGCGAGCCTCTGTAACTCTGTGACTCTGCGAGTCCATATTCCACCTTATTTCAGATCACGCTACCTCGTCGTACAGATAATGCGAGTGAATTATGCGTTTGAAGTATACACGGGCTGCCTGCTGGAAGTTACGCATTACAAACAGCATTACCGAGATCTTAACAGAATTTAAAATCGTGTTACTCTGCAGTTGGCCTCGAAAATATTCGGCTATCTCGCGCATCGAGCGAATTTCGCGCAAAATTGTAGACCTTCGAGTAAAAAGATGTAAAAGCTTAAAAATCGTTACATGGCACGGTAAAATAAACCAATAAACGTTCGTCAAACGTAAATTCCCCCTCAACTTTTTATTTGCGAACTTATTCAATCGTACACAGATTCGCTCGACATGCAAGGTGGCCCGATTTTTTCGGGACTAACCATGCGTCGGTAAAGAAGTCTGCTAAAACATGCTTCCTAACTTTTGACTAGCAGTGTGCAAGCTTTCACAGTAAATTTTTACAGTGATTCACGGAGAAGCTCTCTGTGCAATCGAGTCACGATCAGGTGTCCCTATTTCAACCGTCTCTATTTCCAGACGAGAATAAAGTGGCCTACGGTTACGTGTCTCCGTCCCCCTACGGGCCAGTCGGATACGGCCCTGGTGTCGGGGTGGGCCCAGTCCCAGTTCCTACCGATGTCCCCGGCTACGACGAGAGCCACCCGGTCCCCCTCACCTCAGGCGTCCCCCCAGGGATGTTCGACGACGAGGTCCATCTGCAGCGGCTGCAGTCGCGGCATCCGGTGGTACCAGGCATGGCCAGCCCGTTGGACGACGACCAGAAGTCCATGAGATGGCGGGACCCCAACCTGTCCGAGGTGATAGGGTTCCTCAGCAACCCGAACGACATCATCAAGGCGAACGCCGCTGCCTATCTGCAACACCTTTGCTACATGGACGACCCGAACAAGCAGAAGACGCGAAGCCTGGGCGGCATACCGCCTCTGGTGCAGCTGCTCGACCACGACAACCCGGACGTGTACAGGAACGCGTGCGGCGCGCTCAGGAACCTGTCCTACGGCAGACAGAACGACGAGAACAAGAGGGCCATCAAGAATGCTGGAGGAGTACCGGCCTTGATCAATCTGTTGCGCAGGACGTGCGACGCGGACGTGAAAGAACTGGTTACGGGGGTTTTGTGGAACTTGTCCTCGTGCGAGGTGAGGGAGGGGCGTTGCGCGGGGTCGATCGTTTCAGTAAAATCTGGACAATCGCGTCAGATTTACTCGCGGGTACTACTTAAAAATTTGCCACGTACAGAACGGCAATGGCGAACGTGATCGAAGGCAACGGTAGACTTTGTTACAAGTTGCTGTGCGCAATAAATTTGGTATCATTGTTAATTACCAGGTTCTAGTGATAGGCAGAAACAGAATACCAAGGTTGTTAGATTAGCAAACTTGGTCAGTTTATGGAACTGCACAAAATAAAAACTAGATACAATATATATGTAAATAGAAGATGTAGAATTTAAAGAAGCCGAGCACATGCAGTTGCTCTTGCAAAGGGCTCTCTATCGACTGATTAACATAAAGCTAACAGAAAAACGTTTGAGTGGCAGTTACTGTTCCGCACTCGGGTAGAGTCATAAAGTGGAAAATGCTAGAGGTGCAGCGCCGCATAAGAAAGCACACACACTTTCACACAAAACCATTCCAAAAGAATAGAACGAGTAAGACGTTCTTTATTTTACAAAATTCCAATTGCTTGCCGTTCTGTACGCAGCAAGGAGACAAACTTTTTTGGTGTACCATAGTAGGTGTACTTAATAACACGTTTCGTATATTTCACCTTCGCGTTTACCATCGTTTCAGGATCTCAAAAAGTCCATCATCGACGACGGCGTGACGATGGTTGTGAACAACATAATCATCCCCCATAGCGGCTGGGATCCGAGCTCCTCCAGCGGCGAGACCTGCTGGTCGACCGTGTTCAGGAACGCGTCCGGTGTCCTGAGGAACGTCTCCAGCGCCGGGGAGTACGCGAGGAAGAAGCTGCGCGAGTGCGACGGCCTGGTCGACGCTCTGCTGTACGTCGTGAGATCGGCGATCGAGAAGTCGAACATCGGCAACAAGATCGTGGAGAATTGCGTGTGCATCCTGCGGAACCTGAGTTACCGGTGTCAAGAGGTGGAGGACCCGAACTACGACAAGCATCCGATTCAGTCGACGGTGCAGAACAGGGTAGCCGCGCCTGCCAAAGGTGAGGGCCAAAGTCGACGCCGTTTCTGCGAATGAGAAACGAGCCGATCCTCTCGCCCTGTGTAAAAACCAGGGGTTCCCTTCAGTGGGCATGTGGTGACACGCATGCGGCCGAATTGTGTGTACGTGCTGGCGATGATAAAAGCGGCTCGGCTTTCCCCCCGGGCCGACGATAAGATAAGAGGACTCTGGTCTGCTGCACACCTCTATGTATTTGCCGAAACAAACGGAGTCGACGAGCGGATGTAATTTCATGTGGTTATATGCATCGGGTCATTTGGAAAATGGGGTCTAAAGCTAGGTCTCCACTTGTACCAGATCATGATCGAGTCTCTCCCGTTGGGTGTGTCCAATGGCACACTTCAACTTCGTAGACTCAAACTTGGTCTTCCTTCCTAATATTTCAATGACGTTGTGAAGCTGATGAAGTTGTTTTAGTTGTCCTCGACTCTTTGTGGTGGAGTTATTTGTACTTTAGCCTGGGTACGACAGAGCTAGCCTTCGCGGCATAGCAAGCTCAAAACACACAATAGATGTTCCTGATCATCACCGTTTCTAGCGATAGAGACTGGTTAGGCTTGATCAGTGTAGTGCATAACCGTTTCTCCATGTATCATTGATGACTGATCGAACCTAACCAGTATCAGTCGCTAGAAACGGTGATACTGTGGTGATCTTCCTGCCCTCGTCACTAGGAGGAATCAATCAACGACCTTCCTCGCAAGTGCTTGAGTCCGTCGTGGTTTCTATATATACGAGTTCCGACCTGTCTCTTTCTATCCCTATGTCTAAGGCATGGGCCTGCTAGGTACCCTTACCGATGAGTCCACTAGCAGACCCTTTCCCCTTCACTCTTTTTTTTCTCAACAGCCACAATATAATAGGATGATCTGATGCAAGTTGAGAACCCGGCTTAAGACTTATAGAGACGGGTGGTTGTGCTCTAATCCATTACATAAGTTTTTATTCCTGTCCAACGACACGATTATGATTATCTCAGCGGAAATTCTTAAAATATGATAGGCACGTTGTATCCCGCCTTTGTTATTGGCGAGGATTAAAAGGTCTGATGTGTATTCGTCAACAAATTGTAATTGATTCAAAGAATTTGGTGCGTCGTGACAGAAAAATGTACATCCGCTCAACGGCACAGTATTGTACAGTAAAACCGGTCGCGTATTAACGACACGTTGCATGTTTCATACTGTATGGCAGTGTGAAACGTGCAAGGTAGTGATTAGGAATCGTAGTTGGCCCCCGTATACGTTTCTTGAGTTTAACCAAAATGATATTCCACACCTGTGTATACACTGAACATTCGTTGTGATGCTTACGTCTCTGTTGATACATATATATATATACCCGCTTACACGTTCGATGGAACATAATTGGGTGTGATATGGTAATAAACGATGCGGCAATTTATTAGCAATAGCACATGTTATATATACCAGTCGATAACTATGTATCTCTCTTTGCAACTACACTGATCTTTGTGTTCGCCTCGGTGTTATGATTTCCACTTGTTTCTCTTTGATCCCTTGTACCATAAGTTCTTTTCTCTTGTACGAGGTCAGAACATGTACAATTTAGACACACAAGCAATATACCTTCCTAGTTTAGCATGAATTAAAATGTGTTTCAATCTTTCTAGCATACAGTTTATGCCAAGGTAAGACATTTTGTACTTCCATCGCTGCTCTAATTTTTACTCTCTTTTCTCCATTCTTAAGACCAATTCGAATGGTCAGTGCATGCCTAGCTGCTCAACTTGAGTATCAGATCATACAGCTGCTAATATCAATAGGACATCTACTACTGTCTTTGGCAAACACATCACGTGACCGACCTTGCAACCATTATCCGAATACATATTGATTTATTGGCGCATACTGCTTGCACATCAAGCTTTAATAATGTATCTACCCTCGATATTGTACATTTCGCATACGCTTGCCCTTATGAATGAGTAGTTGCAACCGCGTTGTTGACACTTTGTAATGCTTCAAGCATTAGTCTAGTTCCTCGATAGAAGTAGTAGCAAACTTTATTAACACTTAGCCAACCGAATGGGGAGATTTCTCATTTTTTCCGTAACAAGGGTGCTGCCATTGATTCTATTTACAGTTCACAGTTCGTCAAATGCATTTATCACCAGATGATAATTTTGCAATTTTCCAAACTTGAAGGATTAAATAGTCGAATAAGTAAATTTTAGAATATTGCTTAACTAAACCAAATGAAATTCAATACGAGTAAATCTTATTAAATATTTTAGTCTTGACAATATTAATCTTTGAAGTTAGTATTATTGGACAACTACGAGTCACCACTCGAGGGCAAAGTGTTAATAGGCTCCCAGTTGGTGAAGTGTTAAAATCACCATAATACCTGCTATAAAAACAACAACAGACTTTCCATTTCAGTCTTTTTCAACTCATTTTTACTAAAGTGCATGCCAGGTTCACAAGTTTCCAGATATTCTTCCCCAACGTTCTTTGAATCTGAAGGCTCATTCAACATTGTTAAGTCACGCGTGACTCGTGCAACAATCGCTATTCCAATCAGCCGTATCGTTTTCTTCTATAATTAATGTCGGTCCCGTCCATCGCTGTGCTCTAGGCGAAAACTTGGGCTGCTTCGGCGGTAGCAAGAAGAAGAAGGACGGTCAACCGGTGCAAAAGGAGACGACCGCGTCGCGTACGACCAGCCCCAGAACGGAACCAGTCAGAGGTATGGAGCTGCTGTGGCAGCCGGAAGTGGTCCAGTCCTACCTGAAGCTGCTGCAGACCTGCTCGAACCCGGAGACCCTCGAGGCGGCTGCTGGGGCGCTTCAAAACCTTGCTGCCTGTTACTGGCAGCCTAGCATTGAAATTCGTGCGGCTGTGAGGAAGGAGAAGGGACTTCCTATTCTGGTGGAGTTGCTTCGAATGGAGGTATTGTAGAATTTTATAAAGATAGAGAAATCAGTACATATGAGAAAGTATGTATTTATAGTTAAGAGACTTAGCTATGTCTTAGTTAAGAGAGTAACTATTTAACTTTCTGGTTAAAATTGAAGTTAAGTGCTTGCAAAATTGGATATCACTTGAAATTAGTTAAAATTGAAATCAAAGTACTTCTGCGCGGGCTAGTAATAAATAAAATAATAAAGCTTTTGAGGGACAGAAATTTTAAATAAGACGTTTCCAAAATCTTCTTCACAAAGATTTCCCCGATTTTTTTCAGGTTGATCGCGTGGTCTGCGCCGTGGCCACAGCCCTCAGGAACCTAGCCATAGACCAGCGTAACAAGGAGCTGATAGGGAAGTACGCGATGCGAGATCTCATCCAGAAGCTGCCCTCGGGGAACAACCAGCACGACCAGGGCACCAGCGACGACACGATCGCTGCGGTTCTTGCCACCTTGAACGAAGTGATCAAAAAGAACGCTGAATTTTCACGATCTCTGTTGGACGCAGGCGGTGTCGATCGGCTGATGAATATCACCAGGCAACGCCAGAAGTATACGCCTCGTGTTCTTAAATTTGCAGGCAAGCGATAGATCTTAGAGATCTTCAACTTATTTTGCAAGAATGCAGTTACCATGGAATACTACTCGGTGCTTAAAGAATTAACAAGTGGTTTGTTTACAGGACAAGTCTTGTTCACAATGTGGCAGCATCAAGAGCTGCGAGACGTTTATAAGAAGCACGGTTGGAAGGAGCAGGACTTTGTGACGAAAACAGTGGCAGCGCGGAATTCAGGGCCTAATTCACCCAACAACGCGAACAGGTAACCAATCTGTGCAATGAGTATTTCCACATCGTTAAATTGTCATTGTTTGATTTTCAAGTTAACCACTTTGTTTCCTTTAATCGCTTGAGTGCGGTTGTGTCCGTATTAATTTCGACATTTATTAATATCATTCAATGTTTTGATAATATAAAAATAAAAAATTTTCATTTCTTTAAGATAAATGTTATAATGATAACTACAAGAAGCACCATGTCAAATTTTGATTTATCTAAAAATGACTATTATATGAAAAGATAAATTAAAAAATTTTTTTTTTACTGGAAATTACTTTTTATATAATAATTAGAGTTAATTATTGCCGTTTTTATTATTTTCAAAAAAAAAAAATAACTACGCATATATATAAGACAATTCTTTAGCACTCAAACGGTTAAGTACAATCGTTACTCTTCAGTTTTTTCCTTTTCGTTTCTGGACTCTGCGTTTAATCGTTAAGTATATGCTTTCTCGATTCAATTCTACTTAGTTAGATAATTTGAGTTGAGCAGAGTCCTTGTTAATAAACTTTCTGAACTTTTTTACGCGACGTTGAATGCAGCTATGATTGTAGCACGCTGAACCGACCCATGGCGAGCCAGGGGAGCACAAGATACGAGGACAGAACGATTCAACGAGCGAACATGAATTCGAATAACGTCGGTCGACCTACCATATACCAGCCTGTAAGTAATAACAACTAATGGTATCGTTGATGAGAACGCGTCAGAGCACAGTTAACTAACAGTAAAAAAGGTACGTTTTTGGCGAAACTTCAATGGACACGGATTGGTGTCCTCTTCAGAGCAATCTTTTCGCAACACTTTGTCTTATTACTCGGTTTGTTTAATTTGAAGTTACCACGGTTCAGTTTACAAACAGTTAAAAAATGGGACAAATTATGAGCTTTGTAATTTCTTTTAAACCAAGTCTTCCTCTTGCTTTGATAAGATTCACGAGTCACGAGTCGACAATAGACTCTTCTGTTTTGTTATATCTTGTTTTTAGAATCTCAGACGATTATGTATAAAAAGATTTTAGCTTCATCATATACAAACCGATTTTGTTGTTTTTCCTTTTTTTTGTTAATTGTTTACATTATAACATATATATATATATTTGCAAGAAAGGTGATAAGGCATTTCTTTTTAACACTTAGCCGACCGAATGGGGAGATTTCTCATTTTTTCCTCAACAAAGCACTGCTAATTGATTTTATTTGTTTTTGTTATTAATCCATCTTGAACTAGTATTCTTCACAGTTCATCAATTGCATTTTGTGCTTTTTCCAAAAAATAATTTTTAATAAATTCAACACTAGTGCAAAACTAACAATAAGTAATAATAAAAGTAAGTAGAATTAATGGCAGCGCTTTGTTAAGAAAAAGTTGGGAGATCTTTCTGTTTAGTTGGCCAAGTGTTAATAAGGAATGTAACAGTACACTCAGGCGTGAAATTATGTTATGTTGTATGGATGAGTTAACCAACTGCGGAACGCTATCATTTATACCGCATTTATCCGCTTGTACGAAGATGACAGAAGATTCACTGAAAAGAAAGAAAAAAGACGACCGTTAACTGTAACAGGAGCGGAAAATCCATGATAGAGAGGAAAAAAGAAAGAAAGTAACGTAAAAGAACGATGCGACGGTGCATATCCACCTCCATATAGTTGTGATACATAGAGAAAGAGAGCAGCTATACTTAACGAACATTTATCATAGGTGTATAAACTAAGTCAATTAACGAGTACCAATTATTATATTCATCGTGTTCCATCCTATTATGGAGCCCGCATTATTCGTACGTATAGTTATACAGTATTACCATATAGAGAAAGAGGAAAAGGGATCGTACGACACGGTCACGCCTGAAACAGTCCATGGAATTATCAAATATCTAGCGTTTTTACATAATAATCGACCTATGCATAATCAGGTACAGTAGCGGACAAAAGTTTAACACCAAAGAGTCAACGAAATTAAACTAACTAATTTATAAGCACGATAAACAAAATTTGCATCCTGTACTAGTCAATAAATTTCTTGCTCTACCACAATAACAATAAAAATTAATGCACAGACAATATTTGAAGACCATAAAACTGTAATAATTTAATATCATAGACTATTATATGACGTTTATTAAAACATGTGACTCGTTCGAATATTTATTAAATATTAGTTTACAAATCTTACCGCTAGAGGTTGGCTAATTGTTGTAGTTCTACATTTTCCTCTCGTCTTAAACTTTTGTCAGGTACTGTAACTCGGACAAAACGAGGCGGATTCACGTCGCGTGGAATATTACAGTGTTTGCAAATTAAGATGTCGAGGATAACGTGACCCATCTCTAATTTGAATGCGGAGAAAAATTTAAGCGAACCGTTATAGAAAACAGATGAAAAAATTTCTGTGACATTACATTTTTTTTATTTTCGTTCAACGTGACGTGAATCGATCTCTCTTCGAACTTCGTCAGTTTCACTCATCGCGGTTCGTCTCTCAACGAATTTTCGTGTTTCGAATTCTTTGGACCTTCTACACCCTCGATTTAAGATTCATCGATCGAACCGCAGACCTAATTCTAACGGACAAACTTTTCGATTCGAATTTACACGAGAAACAACGATTCTTTTGATAATTCGCAGTTCTGCTCAGTGACCCCATCTTTTCCTTAATTAGCGACAACTGTGTAACAATATCTATGGCGTCTTGTAGAGAGAAGTATACATAGAGAAAGTGTGTCTCGCATGATTCTACGATTGTACAAGAGATTAGTTGTTGCAGGACCAAATAACTACTTGACTCCATTATCCAACAATTAGGGAGCGTGCAAGTATTCAGCCATTG
This sequence comes from Tetrapedia diversipes, assembly GCA_033822845.1. Taxonomy (NCBI): domain Eukaryota; kingdom Metazoa; phylum Arthropoda; class Insecta; order Hymenoptera; family Apidae; genus Tetrapedia; species Tetrapedia diversipes. The sequence continues at coordinate 145,638 of JAOPTO010002326.1, forward strand.
GAAAACGTTGCAACCCTTTCGCTATGGCAGAGAATGCATCTGATATCGCATTGTATTATGCAAATTATTGATTTCTATTCATTAATTTGTTACCGTTACAAATTACTATAAATGTAGCGTCATAACAAGTTATTCTGGAGCTATTAAAGCTACACAGCATCCTTATGCTCACTGAATTGATAATAAGTTTTAATTAATGGATGGCAATAATCTTTTTTAGAGAACAAAACTTATCCTACGTTGGGTAACTGTAGTAGTAGTAGTAGTCAGTTTCGATAACGAAAGGGTTCACATTTGTTTAAGTCGAAACAAAAGCGCACAAGCTCTCCGCAAGAAGGCTAATGTCTGCTGCCTAATTGACAGTGATTAAAATACGTAGAACGTAGTACAACAGTGTAATTCTCTCGTTTCACGAGAGAGGTCTCTTTCTATAGAGGACTACTTTATTCCGACTCGTTCACTCAATTGATTCAGAGTCTGTCATCTTCGATCTATAGTAACGATAGTATGAAATGGAACGTAATCTAATCTAATATGTATAGAAGAAGAAGAGCGTTCGGTATCGAGATTTAATGCACGATTCCATTCTCCGGTTTAAACAAGCAGGGTAACGTTTAACAGAGGCACAAAACTTTATTCGTGCGACAGGTTCTCGCGTTTGAAAGGGTAACTCGGTTGACATTGCAATACCGTCAATGCAATGAGAGTTTCCCCATTTTTTCTTTCTCCGAACGTGCACGAACGAATAAATAGTATACATAGACGCAGCGATTTTAAGCGACCTTTATCGTACGAGAGAAGAGCCAGAGACGCACCTCGAAGCATGGTTTATATAGTGACACGTTGACTATTGCACGATCTTATTTATAATCTATTTATATCCAAATTAATCGAGTATAATAAAAGAGTATCTGACAGTACCATTACCACGCTTCACTTTTCCATCTCTCATCAGGGTGTATCATACAATCTTAAAAACACTTTCATAGTTCTTATCTCTTATAATTTAGCGCTCTCAAACGTACAATTTCTTTATCTTTCTTTTTTTTTATTTATTTTCAAAGGGGTAAACCCTTTCCTACCTACCAGATGAAAAGTATTAATCGATAATAGCACCGCAATCCATAAACCATAAAGAAAAAAGAATTGACTGCAAAGTGCAAAAACCAAAACCAAAATCGAAATCAAAATAAAAAAGAAGCGGGCCCGTTTCCCGAACGACGCGACGGCCCACCCCCGACCGATGATCCACCACCCCCGGCTACTCCCCCCTCAGAGCCAGGGCCCTAACTAACCGTTGGCTTGTGTGTGTGTTGCAGCAACCGAAACCCGGTGAGCCGCTCTACGCGCAAGTTAACTTGGAGAAGAAAAAGAAGCGGCAGTATGAGCTGGGGGTGGGCCAGGCGCAGGGTCAGGGCCCGGTCGTCGTCGGCTCGGGAGTGGGCGTGGCCGGCGGCGTGCCCATGGCCGGCCAATGGGTGGCCGACGGAGTGGGCGTTCCCGACGGCCCGGCCGCCAGCGCCACGGTGAACGTGCCGCCAAATTCAACCGCAGCCTCAGCCGGAGACTCCTGGGTATAACAGGGTGTTCTGGGTCCGGCCACCGTCCAGGGGGCTGTCCTCCTTCCCCCGCGTGGCTGCTGCACGCGCAGAGGGTGACACCGACGACTCGCGTTGTCGTTGAACCGCTAAACGAGGAACAGGCGGGTAGAAGAAGCGGTGATCCTGCTGAGTTTGCTGGGAGATTTTTCTGTAGGAAGACTGGACAACAGGGCATTGAGGATATAAGAGAGAGAGAGGAGGGGCGTTAGAGGAGAATGGTGTACGTTGTTTGGAGGATGTTACGTCGGAGGAGGGAAACGGAAGACTGAGGACAAGAAGGGTATAGAGGATGTTAGTGGTTGGAACTCTGCCTCTCGATTAGGAGGCATTTTATGAAGGTTGAAGTCCCCGAAGTTTCGCCTTTGGAAGAGGCGATACACAGGAGGAAAAGCAGGAAAGAAAAATGATGAAAAGATACAAAAAGAATTCGCACTCCGCACCCCCACGTTTATCAATTAATTGTATAGTAGATACTGAAAGCGACTTGTCCGACCACATCCGCAGCAGTAGTCGCACTAATGGCTCTAAACCTTCATTGCACAATTCTAAATTAATATATATATATATATACATACTTTATATACGTATAAATATTATATAGATACATGTACATGTACATTTTAAGGCGCGGTACCGTGGAGGAAGAGCGGTCACTGCGGAAGTACTACTAAGCATAAGTAGACGGTATTAATTACGAGCGATGATTATTATTATTATTATTAATAATATTATCAAGTGAAACGCGGTCTCCGCAGGCCGTCGCTATAAATAAAGGAGGGTATAAAGATGAATGAATATATACATATATGTGTGTATATATATAGTATAAATAAATATATACATATACATATATATATAGATATATTGTACACCGACACAGTGACGCGCGTTAGATGGCGTATCGATTTAACTACACATTATTGTATTATGTGAACTTCTGAGGCTGTGGGTGTGGCGTGTAATAACAAAGATGCTGAATGTTTTACCGAACGAGCTGCACTTCGTGTTTAATTGTTTTCTTTTTCTCTCCGATTACTCTCCAATCGGTTGACGATAGAAGAGTACGTCTGACGGAGAGGAGTATGTGTTGTGCATATTAGAGAGTATGCGACGAGTTAGCATGATACTATCGTCTGTCTGTCCGTATTAAACTGTCCACTTGCGAGCGTAGAAAACGTAAGAGAGGGGAAATGAAGGGAAAACGGCGGAAAAGTGATAAGATGGAGATGGTACCTTCGTCGAGTATTACAAAACAAACAAAATGGCGAACAAAAATGGCAGCACCTTAGCGAGTAAGATAAGAAAGAAAAGACGGGATGGATCGCGAAATGATCTTGGAAAAGACAGTTGTCACGATTATTCGCTGTTATTATTGCTCTTCTTAATATTCTACAGTATAATAGTCACGTAAAGAGTTGAGAGAGAAAGGGAGAGAGAGAAAGCGAAAGAGAGATGAGTAGTAACCAAGGCAGGATGGAGACCAAGCGAAAGAGAGAAATCGACGAAAAGAGAAATTTGGGCGTGAATGATTAAAGAAAAGAAAGGATATATGTGATGTTCAGTGTTATCGAATGTTCGACATTATTGATAGCCGATATACATATTATATATATATAGATATATATACATATATATTATATATATACAAATAAATATATCCTTGTTCTATTTCTTAAATAATATTATTACGACAGTTGAAAGAAAATCGAGTGTGTTCGCGACTTACGATTATATAGGCTACGAGAGAAAGTATAACACCAACGCGGGTTACAGAAGAATTATACATGATTATAACGTATTGATTAAAAATAATTCTTCTCCGTCGATTCAGAATTATATGTATACATAGATCTATATATATATACAAACACACACACACACACAAACACGAACACACGTATATGGAAAATATATGAACGCTTCAACATGGTGTGCGGGTCGCGATCGAAAAAGAAGAAAAAAGAAAAAAACGGAAAAGAGACACAAGCGGAGACAAAGATAATTTATTCACGATCTCGTCGATCGTCTCGCGTGACCGGTCCAAGCGTTCGTTCATCCTCTTCTAAGCGTGTTTCCCTCGATCACCGATCATCATCCACCACGTAGTCGTCCATATCGCAGCTCAGTTTTGTACATATTCACCCCTTCAACGGCGAGCTCGACTCGCTTTAACTCATCGATCGAACGAGCGACGAGATCGAGAAGAGAAAGAGAGAAACCTGGAACCGATCGTCGACGCCGCCGCGGCAGCACCGGAAGCGGAAGCTGTGTACCGTCGTTGACTCCGCCAGGTTATCAGGATCTGGCCTCCCGCGACTCGCGTGATCGTTTCTGTTACAAAATAATCTAATCCACGCGACACTGTTAATAATAATAATAATAATAATAACAATAATAATAATAATAATAGTAATAATATTAATAATAATAATAGTAATAATATTAATAATAATAATAATAGTAATAATAATAACAACAACAGTAATAATATTGTAACAATGCTCCGATATCACATGAACTATATCATAACGCTATTTATACGTGCGAGTCTCCCTTTTCGGATAGAAACTGTCGACTTCGACGCCCACCGTGCGGAATATTCGCAGCCATAAGCAATTATATTAATAAAATAGTAACGATAACGATTAATTCAATAATTAATAACGAAACAACAATGGTAAAACGTAACTGGCGCGACCGGACGGGCACGCGTCGCGCGTCGATCACGATTAACACGTTGGACGCGCCATGTCACCCCCATAATCCGGGGTGACGGGGTATGTTTCTTGTGAAAACGGGTGACACTTTTCTTCGTCTAATTAAAACAAGATTTTCGAGGTAATTTTATTTGTAACGCAATTATTGACGAGTATATATACGATATGAAGTAATAAAGTTATATCGTGTATCATTACTCGATGATACACGATATAAGTGTAATAAAGTAATAAGCTATAAAGTAAATATAATGTCGCGCTGTTCACACACTCCGAGTCTCAAATTTGGGCCCGGGGAGAAACACCATCGATTTACGGTGGGCATTCAACGTGTTAAAAGACACACCACACCGATTGTACCGTGTTTTGTATTAGATCACCGTTGCGTAGTATTACTATGACGATCGTTGTGTAACGTCAATGTTTTAAACAGAAAAGAGCGTGGAGAGTGATGACGATCGACAGCACACAGAGAGATATATCGGGCCAATAATGGGCCAGCAAAAATTGGGCCCCTCAGCGAGACGAGGGGGCACCCTTCGAGCTTATCGTTCGGATCACTGAACAGATCCTCGCGATCATGAAGCGTGCGACATGCGCGAGAACCTCTCAAGAGGACCTTGGACCATTCCGCTCAACGTGACACGGCACGGCTCTGCTGGATCTTCCTGCTTCCTCGACCTGCATTTTAACCGAAACTTGGCTCTAAAGCTCGCTGAAATCTGAATTCAGGCTAGCTTGGACCTGTTCTTAAAGGTCTCTCTGTTTTGAACGGAATACACGTAATGAATCGGAAGATTTTCGGTGGATTACAAAATTTTCTACCTTGTCAGTAGGTCGTTTTAGGGTTGGACTTTGCGAGTCGATGGAAACAGGTCGAGGGAGAGGAGCGACACTGCGAATTAACCCTTTGACTGCTGAATAAAAATTGACGAACGCATATATACGTCTATAATCCACGCGAGTAAATTTCGCCAGAGACGCATATATGCGTCTATAATCCACCGTGTGAGTAACTTTCACCAGAGACGCATATAAGCGCCCATAGCAGTCAAAGGGTTAATAGTACCCCAGAGTTTGTTTTAAAGAAGAGAGCAACGTTCTTCATTATCCAATCGGACTCTTAATTAACCCTTTGACTGCTAAATACTCCCGATGGAAGTGGTAGCAATGATATTGCTCTAAATTGGAGCGAGGAAAAATTGACAGACGCATATACGCGTCCATAGCAATTAAAGGGTTAATTAATTGCAATCCTTGCATTTATTAGGTATTGTTATCGAGAGTACGATGGAAGGTTGGAGGATTGACAGAGCCGGCACGAACGAACGAACGAATCGAGATTTTGATATCCGCTTTTTATCGTTTCCATGTACAACCAGCGTTTCTAATTTTCTACGAGAATTAACGAGCGAGAGGGAATCGGCGGAGGGAGGCGAGGGATTTTTGTAAAAGTAGTGACACGCTCGCAGAAGAAGTAAAAAATTTAGAAAACAAGAAAAAAATTGAGAGAACACATGGGAAGAAGAATGTATGGTCGTTTCAGCGTGCAGGATGACCGGAGGCTGATCAGCGAGGAAAATGAAATTTTTGTATATACGGTGGCCGCAAAGTAGTATTTGCACGTCAGGTTTGAGTGCATTCAATTTTCGTGGAACCTAAATGAAATGCATTTTAATGCATCTTTAACACTAGAACTACCGACGATTAAAGTGTAGTCATTTGCATGAAAGAGAACACATTGAAAATTACATGAAAAGATATTGAATAAATAGGAAACAAATCTTTATTTAAAATTATTAATCTTCTGCGGAAAATTATAGTAAGCTTTGGTAGCTTTACCATAGGGAACTTTTAAGGTTGCTATGAATAATTACCAATTGGTCATTTTAACTACTCTGGTAGTTCTAGTGTTAACGAGTTACACACACGTGCAGATACTCTTTGCAGCCAGTTCATGTAAGTTAAAAGGGAAGCTGTGTCGAGGAGAGAGAATCTTCTTCCATCGTTAGCTCCGTTTTCCGATCTATTTAAGATAATTCTTATAACGTCCTTCGACATTTGTTACGTAGTTTCTAGTAGCTTCGTGATTCAAATGTACAGTGGTTGCAAAAAGTTATCGCGTTAACCGATGACCTAGAATTTGGCGTTATGAGATTGTCTTCTCAGGAAACGGGAAAAATACTTTTGGCGACCACTGTACCGCGTGATAGTCTTCACCTCGAGGAACATTAATTTGTACAAAAGCTGTTTCCTCCGTACAAGTAACTTAACCGCGGTCTTTCCTTGGCACAGCTCAGTATTGTCTTCATAGTACCTCTTCGTTGTATAATATATCCGCTAACTTTTTTTTCATTTTTTTATATAAATTACCGTCGAACGAAGTTTTTAGCTTCGTTCGTGGTTGCACGTTCTTTTTCTCACACGAGGGACCTCTGCAATTCGGCAACTATTGTGGCAACTATTTCGATGCAATACGATCACGATTCAAGATGATTTATATTTTTTTAATCAGTTATTTTTTTTTTTGCACACACGTGTAATCTTTTCTTGTTATATATATATATATATATTTTTTTTTTGACGAACGATCAAGAAGCTTCGCGTGATTTGAACGATTCGGTTGTGTTATGAATTTTTTATTCGAAAATTTTTATCCTTTTCTCTCCGAAGAAGAAAGAGATTGATGATCGTAAGATTTGTGGAATCTTTCTTTTTTTTCCGTTCTTAACCCTTTCACGGTCAGACTTCGAATGCTACACTCACGTGTAAATAATAATATTAAAGTCGTTCGAAACAATCTTTATTCATTTTTAGAAGTAATATAACTTTGATCACAATATTTGTATTATTAATTATATTGGTAGTGCTTGAGAGGCACACTTGGTACCATAAGGGTTGAACTGTGAAAGGGTTAAATTTGAGTTCGTTCACGGAGGATTCGATCGACGCTCCTTTTGTACGCGATTCAGCCTGCGGTTTTCGACAGGATCACCGAAAACAGGAAAAGAACGAAGGAACGAACGGGAGAAGAGTAGCGAAGCGTCCGACATTTTTTTAACACGACGTCGCGTTTTAATAGCGATTTTTACGCCGTTTTTTACACGATTCTCGCCGGCCTAAGGAGCTATATCCTTTCCACGTACGGCGAACAATACTTTGTTCACGTTGCCGCTTCCTCGCGGAACTGATCGCGAATCGATCTCGATCTTACCAACTAAGGAATGATCTTTACGAAAAAAAAAGTCACGATTATCGAAATCACACTGTTACTTTCTTTTATTTCGATCTTTTACGTTCCGTTTATCCCATGATCCTCTTCGTCCTGTTGAACAAATTTGTTGGAGTCATCGAAACGATTCAAATTCAATTCTTCTATATTCCCTTTTTTCTTATTATTCCAATTTTTTCTTCATCAATTCTTCTCTATAATCTTGAGTCAAAAAATTACTCGAAGCCAATTATTTACGTTTCATCGTCTGAAGTTTGCTTTACTCCAGTAAAAGAACTTGAAGATCACAAATCATTCGAGGTTTGAACCTGTCGTTCGTCGTTCAATCGAAATATCGATGTTTCACACCTCCGAGATCCCATGATCCCGAGCGCCTTCGCGGCGATCGATTTCGATTCCCGAGATGTCCGATCGAGGAACCCGGGTTCACCTTTCACCGCGATCATCGTCACCGATCACTCGAGAAGACTGATAGCGCAAAAGTCGAGTGACGCCATCAGAGACCGCTCCATCAGGAAATCGACCTCGGGAACGTCGACGTCGAGGCCACCGGAAGCGAGGCGAACGTGACAGACCACGTTGCAGTGTGCGCTCGATCTCGTGGCGATAATTGGGAAAATTTGTCGAATATTCGCCATCGAGAAAAACAGTCGAAGGAAAATGGGAGGGGGAAAATGTCGAGAAAAATTTCACGTATCTCATTTGCATACGCGCATACGATATCATGTATACATGTACACGCATACATAGGTAGAGAGAGAGAGAGAGAGAGAGGAAGAGAGTGAGAAAGGGGTGACAGAGACACGTGCATAACGGATAGAAGAAAAAAAAAATGATAGGCTACAGTGCTGCATACGTATTTAAATTAAAGGAGCATTAAATAAGCATGGATGTGCATTCTAGATGTATTAGAGGAGTTTCACCACACACATTTAGTACTAATTGTAAGTCGTTGTAGTTCGACGCGAGGGGGAGGCTGGGGAGAGCCTTTCGAAAATTTCTGTTTCTTCGGGGAAAAGGTATTTAAAAACGTGAATTCACGTTATTCGTCTTCAATGTGTTAAGAATCTTCCAGGCTTTGCGTTCGTTATTTCGATTTAGTCGATTTATTACATTAAATAGTCGATTTTTGCGAATGTTACATATAGTCAAGACAAGTGACAAAATTATTTGTTGAACAATGATAAAATTATTAGAAGAATGATTGATTATAAAATTTGTAGAGATTTCATTTGTGATGTACCTATGTCAACTGTCTTCTTTTCAAAGATCTCTCCCTGGATTCGTCTCCCTTGAGAGGAACGCGATGGGGGATTATTATCGTCACGATCATTATCATTATCATCGTCATCGTCGTTTTTTCATTTAACTCGTACGTGTTTTACGCAGTCTATCGACGGCAAGCAAGTACTAAGTGAAGTAGGTATACAATAATAATAATAATAATAATATATAATTTGTTAAGACGGGGGACGAAGAGCAAAAAACATATTGTCATTATTTTATCGACGTCGTATTATTTATATCGGAGGAGTACCACAGTATATACAATAATTATTAACGATAAAAGATCGACTAGTGTATCTCGAACCCGACTGACAACAATTAAAGAATTTAATTGCGCTGAAACCAGCTGCTCTGTTTTCTCTTTTCATTCATCCCCTTCTTAAAACTCCTTCCTGAAATCCTAAATGATCCAAAGTTCTAGGAGATTCTTTAACTATTAGAATAGTGTTCAAGAAAAATAAATAAAATTCCATTTCACTTTCTACGTTGCTTTAAATTAGTTTAATTTAATTTCACTTTAAATATCAGTACAGTATTCAAAAAAATAAATAAAATTCCATTGCACTTTCTACGTCGTTTTAATTTAGTTTTCGTTTAGCGAGAAAGGAAATCGTGTTTCGCGTGCACAAAGGGCCAAGAAAATAGCTCTGCGCAACATAATTGATAATGGGGATGCGAATTACCGGGTGGATTGTCAATTTGCGATCGCAAAACGACGGGTCCTTTTCGATCGAACGAGACAACCATTTCGCTGCGGCAACGATTTTATTTCTAAACTGAAAATAAATGGAAATTAAATGTGCTGCGATAAAGTGTACTTATTTGCATGGAAGAGATCGAATTGAAAATTACATAAAAAATATTGAATACACAGAAATTTTGTTTATACCTTCTGCAGAAAATTGTAGTAAATTTTGGCAACTTTATCCCAGTGAATTTATAAGATTGCTACGAGTAATCACCAATTGGTCTATTTTGACATGCAAAAGAACAAGAAAAAACAAAAAAGGAAAATAATAAAAAATTAATGACGAATGTTTGTATACTAAAAAATAAATAATATAATAAATAATTGTATGTTTGTATAAAATAAAATAAGAACGGGGAGGGACGAGTGGATCTGGTGAAAAATTGATTCGAGATCGATGGATCCGAGGCGGAATGCGGTCGAAGAAGTGGGTGCGCGCGATAAGGGTTGCCCCGATGATTGTGTTTTAACAAGAAAACCCTCACGGCTCGGTGAGCACTGCCACCTGCTCCGCGTGATAAGAAACCGCCAACGCGCGTTTCCGTCGAAAGAGTTCCACTCAACCGCTATCCTGCATTTTCCCTTTTTTTTTCCATTTTCAATTTTATCCTTTTCTCGTGAAACGAGAATCCTTGGAAGAACACACAACAAAAGCAGTTTCCCAATGCATTTGATTACTTGACGAACTGTGAACAACAATAGTTCAAGACTAATTAATAACACGAGTGAATAAAATCAATGGCAGAGGAAAGAATGGGAGATCTCCCCATTTGGTTGGTTAAGTGTTTGTAGGATTCCGGTCGGTGAGGTGTTAACAGTAGCCTCTCGAGCGCAAAGAGGTTAAGCTTCACTTTTCAACATGATAATTGTAATTTTATGTTCTGATCAAAAATTGTTTACTCTACGAGGCAACAATACAGTGCAATAACAAGGATACTTTTTCGTTTCAATCTTTCTTTCACTGGGAGCTCCTCGTCGAACGATGGAAATTAGAGGGCAAATTGTTTCGAAACCCCCTTTCCGCGGACTCGTTTCAATCAATCGGTAGCCCAGATTCTTGTTCATTTCACACCCCCTTGCTCGCATCATCCCCATGCGCGACCGAGTCCTCTGTGGGACCCCGTGCAAGGATCCTGGCACAGTTCCACGGCGGCCATCAAGGCGATTAGAGCTCCTTCGGAACTTCTCAGTACACTGTTTCACGCACCGATAAATCCACCAATCGATCGTTGCAAAATTCAACTCACAGAAAAATTTAAAAGTCCGAAATAAAGAATTTACAAACAGATTTTTGTCGAAAAATAAACGACGACGGTCAACAAGAGATCGCAGCGTTCTGGGATTTCTCACAGGAGCTTTCAGTGATCGCGAACAGTTGTTCGATGTCATGACGGACTTGAACAGCAACAGAGTGTCTGGTCAGTCCTCGAGCAAGTCGTTGGAGGTGGCGAAGAAGGAGCTGCGCACGATAGTGAGCAGAATCGAGGGTTCGCCGCTTCTTGGCAGGCTCACGAAATTGTTACGCGTGCGACGTCTGCTCGGATCCGGAGGATCAACGCTCCGCAAGAGACACCTGTGGATCCTGTTGATCCTGGCCTGGATTCTGGGTCAATTCCTGTGGAACTACGGCCATGCCGTTCGTTATGACAAGGTGAGTTTTGACCGTTTGCACGTGACAGATAATTTCCCCGCGTTAAACGGTACCATCTGCATAGATTTACGAATATTTTCGCGAACTTCTATGTCTGATAGAGAGCATGACTACTTAAGTATTATGAGTCACTATAATATTATATCGTTGAAAGATAGAAGGGTTAAACAGGGTGTTCGGATGAAAGTGGGAGAAAATTGAAGGGGTAACTCTATGCAGCATTCTAAGACGAAAATCAAGAGTAACAATATTTCATTTGACGCGTTGTTTATTAGTTATAAGCAACTAAAGAAACGGGCTACTTTACGCCTGAGAGTAGGCAACCGGGGTAACACGGTAGGTAAGTATCACTGCGCAGTCATTGACGTTACCTACCGCGTTGCCCCGTTTGCCTGCTCTCAGGCGTAAAATAACCCGACATTTTAATTGCTTATAACTAATAAACAAATATGTTAAACAAATCTTAGTGTATGTTTATTTTGCTATTGTCTAATCTCAACTCTCTGCATTTGCAATTTTTCGAATATTTTCCAGCGCAAAGGGTTGAAGATATTCTTTTCTATTCAGAAAGTGTTCAATTAAATCCATCTTCCAATGAAACCTCATTATCTTGAAGATCTTTTCCTATCATTTGCTTATTTTGTTCGCTGTTGCGTCTCCCTCGTGAAGAATCGTTAGCTTATTCACGTTGTTCATGGCCGGACAGGTAAATATTTGTTAAGGGTGGAATGTTTTCCATTTCAAGTGTCTGGCTGAGCTGCCCTCGTTCACGCAGAAAATATTCCGGCCAGCGGAGGACTGCTCGATGTGCCGGGACATTCAACAGGTTGACAGGATATCCAACGTGGATCCTGCCACTTTCGAGGAACGGTACTGGCTCATCTGATTCCCCTAATCGCGTGAATCCGCGATCGTTCTCGCTCCGTTTGCATTTCGAAATTCAAACGCGTTCGTTGCCGCTGCAATTTTCTGCTAAAATTGTATCTCATGTGAAAATTGCCGTCCCCTTCGCCCTCCCCTAGCTACGCCACTGCTTTCACGAATACAGTTTTGTCTCTTATCACTATTACATCTCTTAATCTTTATTTCAAGCAATTCTAATTTCTCTTGAGATTATTTTGTATTCGTTTCTGACAAATTTGCACATGACACTCTGCTTCGTTCTGCTCCCTCTTCATCCCCCTCGACGAGCAGCTACGCATACTCAGGAAGACCAGTGGTGGTGACCGATGCCACGACCAATTGGACAGCGACGAAAGTGTTCTCGTTCGCCTTCTTCAAGTCCCTGTACGACGGGGTGGACGCGAATTGCCAATTTTTCCCCTACAAAACCGAGTTCAAGGGCCTGCAGGACGTGTTTGACATGAATGCTGGTCGAGCACTGCTGGAGAAGGGGACGAGGCCGTGGTACGTCGGCTGGTAAGCGCGTTCTTTTTTTTATTGTTGTAAAATTAGGTTTATTTTGTATAAATTTTATTACAAAGTGCAAAACACAGGAAACTCGCGTATGCAAATGTACAGTGAATAATAGAAAACAGAAAGACATTAACCCTCTATGGGCCCGTGTCACTTTCAGGTCGCATGCTAATTTATTGACATTTTAACAATGAATTTTAGTTTTTTTCATGAGCTAGCGTATATATATTAATTCTACAGTGGTCTATAACGTAAAATTGTTTAAACTGGAATATTTTTTTTCATCTGCATATACTTAACTAATATATACATAACTAATAAACAAATATTGTTAGATTTGATTTTGTACCAAAGACTGAAAAGGCAAAAAGAAAAAAGGTCGTTGGCACCACGAGCATCTCTTTCAGTTACATTCTAACATTTATTAATCGCTCGTTTTTCGGAGCCGCGATAGAAAGCCCGGGAAGTCGGTGCCCGTGAACGCACATGGCAGTTTCGGGGCTTCGATAACCGCCCTAAAGCTCGCACGTATGCGCACGATCCGGTTAACGAGCTTACAAGCAACTAACATCGGCCTCTATTCATCGCGAAACAATTGCCTAGAAACCTGCATCCACGTCCAGCGACCAATTTATTTTAACGCAGGAGTAGCCTAACCCTGCTGCGTTCCTCGAATTTTGTTGCAATCAGAGGTCTATTAATTTCATTAAAAATATCAGAGCAGCAAAATGATTAATTGGTGATTATTTATAGCAATTTAGCATTCATTATGAACTCACTGTGGTAAGACTTCCAAAATTTACTATAATCTTTTACAGAAGGTATAAATAAAAATTTGTTTTCTATGATTCGGTATTTTTTTTCATGTGATTTTTAATTTGATCTCTATCATGTAAAAAAGTACACTTTAATTGTCCGTGGTTCTAGTGTTAATTATTTGAGCTGAAGTGAAATCTTTAGTTTGCATTTTAAATAAAACTGTGAAACAGCTTTAGAAAATTTGCCAGCTCTACTCTGAGTAGTACAGAGGTCACTAATTATTTTGTAATTGCATGCAATGACAGGAATATTGTGTATCGAGGAATAGTAATTTCGTGTAATTACGAGTATAATTATCTTGTGTATCTAATTCTGAGGCAGTAATTTCGATTGCAGGAGCAATTGCGACGAGGAAATCGGTGGCGTGCTCAGGAAACACTACCAAAGACCCTACTTCCTGCCTGACACCGCGGAGAGCGAGAAGACCGATTGGATTTTCATGGGTAGCCACGGCTACGGGGCTCCCATGCATGTGGGTACCCGTTTCCATACTCGCTTCCCTGCGTTTCCTCGATTCTCTTTTTCTCGTCGTTAATAGAAATTGCTTTTTAATGAGGTGGACGACGTGGAGCATCCATCGTGGCAGGCTCAGATCAAGGGCGAGAAATTGTGGGTCTTGGAGCCACCTAGAGAGTGCCATTACGTTTGTAATAGGCTGGAAGTGATAGTGCATCCCGGTGAAATAAGTAAGTGAACTTTTATTTTTTCAATCGTCGCTTTAAACGACTTTTGCAAATCACACAGTTGTCCTGGACACCAATCGCTGGTACCATCAAACGCAGATCGTTTCCGAGGACATGAGTATTACCATCGGCGCTGAGTACGATTGAAGAAAGAAGCATTGCTGCTTACCGATCACTGGATCAGTTTTAACCCGTTATGAGAATGAATAAAACTATTTTGTCTCCAGTTCTTTCAAAAAATGTCTGTTGGTTACACAGAAAAATTCCCTAGAGACCTCTATCTTTAAGAAGTTTAAACTTTCTATCCACTAAACCAAAGCTCCTCAAACCCATCACTAGTCACCCAAAAGTCCAAATTAACTCGTCCTTACAATATAGTCATTCTAATCGTTACTGCTTTCCTTTTTTACGATTTTTCCACTCAAAATGCTTAATTGATTGTAAAACTAACTCCTGGCAATTGCTATAACCAAAAGTTCGTCAGTGATAATTGTTGTAAGCAACCTAGGGAAATATTCGCTAGCGAGTTTTAGGAACAATTTGAAACTCCCGAGGTCCCAAGCGTTAAATCCTAATTCTTGTTAAGATATTAAGATTCAGGGGACACGAACGAAAGGCAGAGGTACTTAGGTTAGGTCGAGGCGGATTCTACGGTCCGTAGCGAGCAGTTGATCGGTTTCCTCGAGGAGGGCGGCTGAACACGCGCCAGGTAACATATGATCGGGGACACACGCGTGGTCCCAGAGAGGGCCCAGGTGGAGGGGGCAGAGGAGGAGGGAACCCCCGCGGCAGGCACCACCTGCCGCCAGGTGCGACTTCAGGGGACATCTGCATGAGGGGCCCGTGCCGTTTCCTTTTCACTCTCCTTCACAATTCCACAGGGCTCGTCGACCGGCCATAGGAACATTAGGCGACTGTCTGGAGCCATGGAGGTTAGGCTTATTACTGGGGTAATTGGTTGAAGCTTGTACAACATTAATGTACCAGTGATCTCCTCAAAAAATTAGGATCTAGCTTTTGGGTATATTTTGCGAATGATTTGAATTGATTTTGGAAACTTTTTGAAAAAGATGCAATCGAATAGAAATGGGCGTAATTTATGTGTATTAGGAAACGAATAATGGCGGGAGATTTGAATTGACTTCTGGAAATTTTTCCACGTGAAATTGAAAAGAATTTTGAAAATATTGTGGGAAGATACTTTGAGTAACTGGTGTATCTATTATGGGAGGCGATGGTGTTAATAATATGCGTGGCGGGTGATGAAATAATTATAGGTATCGATTGTCGCGTGGAAGGCTCGAGGAGAGAAGAGTTACGATGTTGTTACGCCTGGAACGGTATATAGTCTTCGTGTGGGTGGGTTATATAATTCGCATCAGCTAGGTCAATAGTTTAGCGTGAAACTTTTTTCTTCCGCTTCCTATCTCTTCGCACCACGATGTTTTAATATTGATCGGGAAATTATTGGGCAGTAATATAGAATGTTTGATCGCGCACGTTGAAGGGTGCCATTAACATTGTTGACCAACGAGGGGTGCGCTGTACGGCTTCCGTAGCCACTCGATTCGAATCTCTTGAATCACTATTAGTGAAGATCGTATTCTTTTCTTATAATACTTTAACACTAGAACTACCAGAGCTGTCAAATTGACGGATCGATAATTATTCATAGCAACCTTATAAATTCACTTTACCAAGCTTCCAAAATTTACTATAATATGATTTTCTGTAGAAGATATAAATAAAGATCTGTTTTCTCTGTATTCGATATCTTTTCATGTAATTTTCAATCTGATCTGTTCCATGCAAATAAGTACACTGCAATCGTTGACAGTTCTAGTGTTAAACCATAAAAAAAGGAACGCTTTTTAATTATTATTATTTAGCAACGATCAAAGAATTGGAAATTTCGACGATAAATAGCGAGGATCGGTAAGGTGGAAGGTAAAAGAATGACCGGAAATCAGGGATGCATCGAAGGAGGCCCGAAGGCTTCCTGTTTCGTCCTAATTACATTCCATCCAATGGCCGGCCTTGCGACGGGGGAACGGAGATAGGATGGACGCAACAAAATATGCAACATCGTTAATTCATAAAAATTCTTGGTACGTCTCTTTTTTGCCCGCGCGAAATTAAAATCCACGCGCGCGCGCGCGCGCACGGTCGAACATGATCGATAGCGGAGGAACGTGCACGGGATTCCTTCCTCTCTCTTTTTACCCGTCGGGTAACAAGAATGATCGGGAAAAAGAAGATGATCAAGCGGAAATCGCCCGCGGCGCTCCCAATTTCGAGCTGATATTTAAATTTAAAAATAACTCGCCGTTGATCACTTTTCCGAGTCGTATGCGTGTATGATATTTTCGAACGACGTTGGAAAAGCTTGCTGGTGAACTCTTTTTGCAAAAAGAATTACAAACTAAATCGATCGGTCGCACAGAATGAAAGGTGGGGGGAGGTTTTTGTTTAGGAAAAAAATCCAATTCTTTAGGAATTTGATTTACCATGTAAAAGAAAGAAATTTTAAGTGCTTCAAGAATCGTTCGAAACGTTCCGATTGATAATTATTTATTTATTTATTTATTTAGTTTGTGAGATACGTCCATTAAAGTGTATGATTTTTCAATTTATCCTCAGATAGTTTTCAAGCAATCAGATTACTATAGGCAAATCTTCAATTATAAACACTGCAGTACTCCGCAGTCTCCTTTGGCATTCTTATGACATAAAACAGTGTATCTTCTTCAGTGTATAAGTTTGTATATAACTATGCTCCTGTTAGTGTTATTTTTACTGTATTACTTCTTTACAAAGGGTATTTACCCGCCAAACAAACAAATAAATAAATTACGATTAACAACATGCGAAGTCAGAGGTAGCAGAAAGTTACATCTAGGAATTTCAATATATTCTAGCGTTTCCTTCGAAACAATTCCTTCGAAACTATCTCTCAGCAACTCTTTCAGAAGCCTCCCGTAAAAGCGAGGCGATCAGAAGGAATCGCAAGTCAAAAATCCCAAAGTGACGTCAGCATCCGTTAAAAGATACAAACGTAACACAGAAGCATCCCTCTGTATTGCCGGCAATCGGGACCGATCGATAAATCGATCGAACTTCCGCGTTTTCGTTGCGGACCGACCGGACTGGCCGGCGGAATCGCAGTTTGCGGCACAGTTTCGGAAAATTTCAATGGCCGTCCACGCGATTGGGGCGCCTCGCGATGACCGCCGACCAACGGTTGCCTGTAATGACCCGTATACGTGTGCTCGAGCGTACGGTACGCGTTTCGAGCCCCCTCCGGCCGCCACCGCCCCCTGCCCCTGCGGCCACCCCCTCCGGTCTCACCCGCTTGCGGCTATGTACAAATTTCATGTTGGGTACATATGGTTTCCCTGTTCGCGTCTTGCTTCCTCTTGGCCAGCGACACCTACGCGCGTGTTCCTCGGGGTTCCTGTCCCCCTCCAACCCCCCGTCGCCCCTCGAGCCGCTCTTCCCTCTGTCATGCTCGTCGGTTTCATCCCTCTCGCTCCGTTTGCGTCTCTTTGTCGTTCCATATACTTGCGGTTGCACATACTTGGCGCGTACGTGTTTGCTGTGCTATCTCCTACCCTCTCTCTCTCTCTCTCTCTCTCCCTCCTACCCTACCCCTGTGTGTACGTGTGTGTGTGGTGTTCTCCGATTCTCTTTGGAGGAATATGTACGGTTTCACACAAACTCGTGGACTTCGCTCGGCCCGTGTCAGTGGTATACCAATTTTTGTCTTCCTTCTGCCGTCGTCTTTGCATCCCCTTTACACGCTCGCAGTCGTGTACAGAATTCTCCTCCGCTTTTTCCGTGGGACGGAGGTTAGGGTGGGGTTAGTTTCGCGGGGTACTAGATTCTGTTTGCTTATTCGAATGAAGAAGCGAATTTATGTATCCATCTGGATATATGTGTATAATACGTATGTGTATTTATGCATCCCTCGTCAGTCACGACAACCCTCTAGAACACGAACCTCATTCTATTAAGTACAATTCTGCATGAAGCGTTAAATTTTTTTTTTCACAGCTTGCGCATCGCCATGATTAGGGTTACAGGAGCGGTACGACACGATTATAGCGCTTCATTTTCTCCTGTTCTCAGAAAATCGCATGAGCGCTCACGGATTTTACTTTCACCTTTTGCCTGTTCGCTCGCACCACGGCGATCTCTCAGTCTTGCCTGTCCCCACCAACCCCTTCGCTGTTCCACGCGTTCCTTTATTTATACGGGAAATCCGCACAAGTTATTATTAGAACTGACCCGTGTACACGGATCACACGCCCATGCTCTCGCTCCGTTTTTCCGTGTTTTCCTCCCCATCCTCGTTCCGCCGCTGGACACACGGGGCCGTGTCTAATCCATTATTATTTGCCGGCTATATTAACGCCCCTTATCTCGCCTCTTTCGTGGCGGTATGCAAATTTTATGCTCACTCCTTATCTGTGCACTACCCCACCCCTCCTAGGTCACCCCCTTAGTACGCGAAATTATGCGATCGCCTCGAAGCGTAATTACTACATTTAGCAGTTTACGAATTTTGAGCTCGTGCCACGGGTTTGCTTCGTGTATCTACCCCCGACATCCACGAATTCAGCTTTCGACCCTTGCCAACCCTCGAGCACCGTCGAAAACGTCGCGTGAGATACTTTCCCTCTTTTTCTTACCCCTCTTCGCCCCTTCTTTTCTACCCTGCGAGCGCCTACTTTCTCTCGACGCTTAATTTCCATGATCCACCAATCGAACTCCACCGACTGCTCTCCCTTCGACCCCCGTTGCAACCCCCCGAAAAACTGAGCCGCTTTCCATCAACTCCGATCTCCACCCTCACCTCCGCGACCTCCGCGTGAATTCTCCGCTTTCCTTGCAGTCCTTGAGTCCACGTTCTCACCCCCTGACCCCCTCCCACCCCCTCGACGCAGTGTTTATGGCAGCACGGACGTTTACGTGCACGGGCTGACCGTTCTTCTTCCTCTCCATCCTCCTCGCACGCCCTTTACCCTTCTGTTCGACTGTCTCCCTTCTCCGTTCGCGTGTAACCGAGGCACACACGTCACCACACACACACAAATGCACGCACACACGCGTACAGGCGACCTCAGTGTGTTCGTGTAGCGTCGTTATATACGTAGGCATGTATGTATGTACGTACATACGAGCTTGGTACATACATATCGGTCGTGGTATCGATTATTTTACCCATGTGGAACTTTCCCCTATCCCCCGGTCGCCCCACTCGGCGTCGCGACGCCTGGTATAGAGCGCGATATCGACGTTACATCGCTGCTCACCCCTCCACGGACTCTCTGCCACGACCGACGCCGGACTACCCTCAGGGCTGGCGAAAAGGGGCACCACGGTGCCCTACTTTTGAATCGTGTCTCGAATTCTTGAATTTTTGCGTTCGATTTACGGGGAAGAATTTTTGTATCGTAACCGATGGTTTTGTGGCGATGTGGTTTCGCGGGGGAAAGGGATGGACGAGGGGTTTCGAAGCTGTTCCGACGAAGTGGAAAGTGATATCGATTTTGACCTGGTGTCAGCTACCAGATTTCGAGCACCGAGGTCGCTCAGGTTATTGGGATTCACGGGGAAGATCGAAACTCGAATATTTTTCAGGCGACTAAATGAATTCAGAGTGAAACTAATTTTTCTGTATTCATGTCGGAATATTTTAGAGAATTAGTGCATCGTTCGAATAAAATTGGAAAATAGAACAGTATTGTGAACCTAGTACTGAAAGGGGTAGTATTAAATTCAAAATTGTCTACTACATCATTCCAGAAGAATATACGAACGCCATAAACTCCAGTCATGTCGGTTCAAGCAACCAAACAAACCAAGTAACCCTTTAAACGTTCTAACCCCTAAAAGAGAAAGCAATTTCTTGTTTCCCCGTTGAAAAATCGGTAAGGGTGTTAAAGAAAATTTAAATGTAACACCATACGATAGTTATAACCTTTAGCCATGTTGGTTCCAGCAACCAAACCGAAGAAACGATCCTCCAACCACGCCAACCCCTGAAATAGCAACGCTTTCACGTTCCCTTTTTTGAAAAATCGACAAGCATACACTGCGGGGAAATCGAGCAGAGGCACGGAAATCGCGCGGCCTTCCTCTTTGCCCGCTCGCTGGGGCGCAACGCCGCGCTTTTATTTCTTCCTGCCCGACTTGGCCGGCCGATATCGATTATATTTGGCCACGGCCACCGATTGATTTCGTCCACCTTCTCGCGTCTCTCGTGGCTGGCTCGAAATCGCGACAGGTGCGTGACACGTCGATTCCTCGGACGAGGCGATCGATCGAGGGGGGACCTGTTTCACGCGCGCGATTCGAGTTTTTCGCGCGGGAAAACGTGTGTGCCTCCCGATCGAAGCTACACGCGCGCTGCACGCGCTCGTGGAAACTTTGAAAACGATCGTTTCGCGCTCAGATGCGGTTTCCGTCCTTTTTGGATGACGAGAAATTGTGGAAGAAAAATGATCGTTAAAGATACTCAGTGTGCCATCTCTAGACACACTAAATTGCCCCTTCTATTCAGGCAACCCTTACACTTTTCTAATTTTAAGAATTACGATCCCTTTTGCCGAATTTGTACACTTGCGAATAATATCAGCACATCAAATGACTTTTTTGCAGTTAACATTAATGCACACAGATGCTTATCCTCTTAATCCTAATTTTACTATAAAAAAATATAATTACGATTTTAGTAGTATTTATTACATATTATTTTTTAATAATCTTTTTCAGTATGAAAAGTTTTAAAACAGGGATAAATACACAATCCGTACTGATAACGTGATTCACGTCTCAACAAAAATGTTTTATTTCTCTCACAATAAAATCTGTACCGTATATGGTTAACATTAGCCTCTGCGAACCAATAAATGACTGTCGCATACAGACGGTGTCAGTCGCTGTGATGTACCTAATGACTGCCGTACATATACGACACCCGTCGTGAAAGGGTTAAGCGTAATTCCGTTTCATTCGTACCCAATGGAACAGTCACGATATTTCACCATGTTGTGTCGAAGCTGGCAATATTCACGCAGAAACTGCGCATCGCCGTGAAGAGGGCAGGTTTCCCTCGGGCCAACCTTTCAACTCGGGGTACTAAGAACAGTCAACCGGTCCCTGAGAGCCACCCCTCGTGGCGCTCCGCGTCCCCTCGCCCCCTTGTCCTCCCTCCAACCCCCGTTTCGCCCCACGCGACTCGTCCCTCCCCTCGACCCCCCTCGCGTATCGAGTTCGTTACAGATCCCCGTCGCAAGATCTCCACCCCTCTCGGTTCCCCACCCGGCCGAGAGCTACACCCCTCGCCCCTCCCGGGCCCCTCAGTGGTGCAGCCGAAGGACGCACGAAGCGGCTCGTAGGCACGTAGTAGTCGCGTTCGCGATTTGCGCAACTCCGTGCTCGCTTCCCCTTGCACGAGCGCGAGGCGCAACCCTCTCTCTTTCTCTCTGTCTCTTTCTCGCTTCCTCCCACGTCAACCCTAGGAACGCGCGTTCTGCGAACGTTGCGATACGATTGTTCAAGAAAACGAAATACGACCGTCAAAGGATCGCGATTCAGAAAATTCAGAACTCTCGATTTTAACTTCGATTTTTCATCGCGCGTTTCCGCCTGTCCGTCGCTCAGACGCGAGGGTAGGGGGCGGAGGGAGTTTGTTCGACGGACAGAGAAAGAAGAACCGCGGCGCGAGAGGGTGAATGGGGCGAGAGGCTGCGAGAAGGGCGCGCGCACGCGTGCGCGTGAATGCGCACGGGCTGCGGAAACGGGTCTCGGGATCGCGAGTCGAATAGGATCATCAGCTCGCGTTCCGCGTGCTCCCGATCGCGTGTGACGAATCATCGACCGAGAAACGTCGAACGGGCACACAGAGCTCGAAACCGGTCTCGTGGAGACCGTCGGTTTCCCACCCGCTCGAAACGAAATCGAAATCGCCCTCCTACGCCGCTGGCGGCCCACCGTCGCCGGAATCGATCGGCCGCGAGAGAGCGTGGACGCCTCCGGCGCCCGCCGCCGTTCCCACCCCCTCGCCATTGATCCGGCCCATCGACGCGTTCGCTCGGCGGTCCTCCAACCATTCGATTGACGGCCGCTTCGACCGATCGCTTCGACCCGATCAGCAGCAGAGGTCGCTCGCGAAGGAAGAACCCCGGGAAACAAGAGGACATCTTGGAGACCGTCGTGGCCTGCCACTCCTCCCTCCCTCCCTGCGCGCCCACCCCCCGGTCGCGGCGTACGGGGGTTGTGCGCGTTTCGATCGTGGAAAATTGCGTCGAAACCCGAGGCGAGCCGAGGAGCCGAGCTACGGCAATCGTCTTTGGTACACGTGGAGGAGCGCTGATCGATTCGCTCGCCGTGCACTTACCATCGCAGGGATACAGTTCGATTGCTCATTGATCCGGTTCGTGGTGGAGGATGATGTGGTCGAGGAGGAACGCGGAAGCTGGTGTCGGTTCTAACGTGAACGAGAAACATTCACGGGGGAAGAGGTTCTGCGAACAATTGTTGGAGGCTTAAGAGGGATCGTCACGAAAGAAGGATCGTAAGGAAGGTGGAAGAATTTGGAGACGTTGAAGGAGGCATCGTAAGCAATCGAGGATCATCGAGAACGAGTTCGCTTGCTTACAGAGTTCCCGGAGCGCGGTGTCGATTTTGTAAAGTGATAGAACGAAGAGATCTCGAGGAATCGCTGCGAAGCAAATCGGCGATCTTATCGAAGGGGGATCGACGCGGACATACTCGATAATCGGATCGAGGCAGAGTCCTAAGCCCGAAGCGAGGACGCGCTCGGGGATAGGTGTCCGCGTAGTCGATGTTTATGCTCGAAGTATCGGCGCATCGAGCAACGTTGGTCACGAGGTATCGGAAAATCGATAGAAAGCTGACTGACGCCAGAGCGGTGGCGGCGGCGGCGGAGGCGGCGGAGGCGGCGGTAGTGACGGCGGCAACGGCGACGGTGGTGGTGGTGGTGGTAGTGGTGGTAGTAGTAGCGACGATGTGGACGGCGCGCACGTAGTGGTCCCTCGCAGCCACGGCGACGAATATGCCATCGTTGGCGACTTAGAATCCGCTGGGGGTGGCTCCAGTCGCTTCTCTCAACCCCGCGGAGGATCGAGACGCGCGTGGCAACTTCACGGTTCAACGCCAGTTTCACGTCGAATGGTCGATCTCGGGCGACTTCAGCCCGTGTTCTCTTAGGAGGAAAACGTGGAAGCAACAGAGTGGCACTAAAGCAGCGGGACGAGGCGACAGGACAGACGAGGAGGAAAGAAGAGATCAGCTACGGGAACGGAGGCTGGACAACGCGATCGGGTTCGACCGTGTAGCCCGTGTCTAGAGGAGAGTTCCGTTTGAAAACAGTCTGCGTGAGAAAAGGGGGTTAGCTTTTCACGTGGTGATCCGCGGTGTCTCGGCAGGAACAGAGGATCGCGCAGGTACGCTTTTACCGGCGGCTCGCGAGAGGCCGAGTGGTGGTGACTGTGCCGGTGGTGGTGGTGACGGTGGTGGTGGTGGTGGTTGGTGGAGGAACAGGGGCGTTCGGTGGTGGCGCGAGACGAAGGGAGCGAAACGGACTGACGCCCGAGGAGGGAAAGAGAGGCACGAAGCGTATAGAGGAAAGAGGGACACACGTAGAGAACGCGTGTGGGCATACAGTGGCACGAGTTGCACCTGGACCCGGAGGAAGCGTAGTGTGATCGGAGAGTAAGCACGCGTCAGGGTTGTCGTTCAGCGGAGCGACGTGAAACGAAAACGAACCGTCGCCAGAGAAACGTGCGGTACGCTGCGAGGAGAAGGAGAGTAGCGCAAAGTATACGCGAGCACGCCGCTGAAAGCGTGTGTAGTAGGGTGGACCAGGTGGTAAAACGGTGCTACTGGTGGTGGGTAGTGATCGTGGTGGTGGTTGACGGTAGAGTGGTAGTGGTGTTGCTGCCGGTGGAGATCCGGTGGCGGGTTTCGAGTCAGAGGGGAGGGGGGCGGAGTGAAACGGAACGGAAGGGTCCTTTGGACGGAGCGCTCGGGGTACCGGCGGCCACCTAGGGGGAGCAACGGAGAGAGACCGGCACAGCGAGAGAGACACGGACGAGCGCGGCACACGCACACTCACACACACGTGCACACACTCGTAGGAGGCTTGCGTCGTCCTCTCCCCTTCTCTTTGGTCGCCCTGTATCTCTCTTTCTCTCTCTCTGGCTGTCCGTGCATGTGTACGTTCTCGCGTGCTCCTTTTCCCCGGCTCGCTCTCTCTTTCTCTTTCTCACACACTCTCTCTTTCTCTCGTTCTCTTTCTCTCTCCCTGTCGCTCGACAACACGAACTAAACGTATTCACTCGAGCGCAGAGTGTGCGTTCTCACTCGCTCCGCGTATGTCATGGGCGCACGGTGGTCGCCGCCGCTGTGGTACCGGATCTCTATGCCGATCCGACGTGCTGGACGTGCCGCAGCAATTCATCCTGACTCGTCGTCTAACGGAGTAACGGTAATCGCAACGCCAGCTCAGAAATCAGAGGTGTCCCCGCGCAGGAGAGACGACGCGGTCCTTGGTCACGGTGGCGCGAAAACTGTTTCGTATCTGAGTCGCTCAAGCTTGCCGGACACGAGGCGGTGCTCGTGCTGCTGCTGGTGGTTCGCGTCCTCGTGCTGCTTCCTACCATCCTCGTCGTGCCGGTGGTTGTATCGTTTCTACTCGTCGCGGTGGTCGTTTCCCCGGTGCTCGTGGCGCGACGCGAGCCGCGACTGGTCTTCCGTTGAGTGACACGGTGGCCGAGACACGGTAGTGCGAAGCAGAAGAGGGAGAGGGTGAGAAGAAGGAGAGACGAGCGGTATGGTGCGTGATAAACGCGAGAGGATCGCGTTACTGGTGCGCGCGTGGATTATTATCATTGTATCGCGTTGATATCGCGAGAACGTGTGCCGATAACACGTGCGAGACAGAGGAAGGAACACAAGAAAGAGGACAGAGCGACGGAGATCGGTGAACTGTGACTTTCTGTTCGTCGCCCCAGAAGGAACCGGAAAACGCGTGGAGACGCACAACGGACCTGGAAGCCGTCGCGACGCGCGAGAGATCGGAGACGAGAGTGTACGGACCGCGCGGGAGAGTTCGTCTGTCGGGTGAAACGGGAAAACGGACCGCCGTTCCTGGTGTATTACTAGCGCGCGCGCGCGCGTGTGCACGCGGTGTGTCCGAGCACGGGAGAGCGAGTGCGCGGCCACCCGAACTAGATGTGCGTAAATGGAAGGTATAGGGGACATAGCCGATCATCAATCGCATAGCGAACAATTACTGGACTCGGTCGATTCCCCGGCGGCGGTCTCTACGCATGGCCGGGGAACCGGTGGGGGTGGCTCGAATGGGAACTGTGCAGGTGGAGGAGGAGGGAACGGAGGAGCAGGAGGTGGTAGCAGCGGAGGTGGTAGAGGGACGGTGGTCGGTGGGGGTAGACATCACCACCACCACCACCATCATCACCACCATCACCATCAACAACTTCATCAACAACAACAGCAACATACTCATCATCATCCGCATCAACATCATCATCATCATCATCATCATCAACAGCAGCAGCAGCAGCAACAGCAACACCAGCACCAGCACCAGCACCAGCACCAGCACCAACAGCACCACGAAGGTAGCACCGGAGAAGGGAGACACGTTATCGGTGGAAGTGGTGGAGGGAACGGTGGAGGTGGTAGCGCAGAGGGTATGTCGTCTTCCGCGTCGCAAAGCCCCGACATCGCGTGCGCGAGCTTGCCGCTGGAACTACTCGCGGCTGGCGCGCTCGGCGTCAAGGAGGAGCGAGAGCTCGCCGCCGCGGAGGACCTCTCGTCGTCCCAGGAGCCAGCCGGAGGCAGCAACGGAGGAACCGGTGGCAGCAGCAGTAGCAACAGTGGTGGTGGTGGTGGTGGCGGTGGTGGCGGTGGCGGCGGTGGCGGTAACATTGGCGGCGGTGGTGGCGGCGGCGGCGGCGGCGGTAGCAGTGGTGGTGGTGGTAGTGGTGGTGGTGGTGGCGGTGGTAGCAGCGGTGGTAGCAGCAGCAGCAGCAGCAGCAGCAGCACTAGCAGCGGCAGCAGTGGCGGCAGCGGCGGAGGTGCCGTCGGTGGCGCCGGTGGTGGCAACGGAAACGGCGGCGGCGGCGGTGGCGGTGGCGGTGGCGGTGGTGGCGGCGGTGGTGGAGGTGGTGCCGGTGGTGGTAGTAGACAGAACGCGAGGGAGTCCCTGTCGGTGATCGTGCCACCTCAGGACGTGGACGTGGACTCGCGCGACGCCGACTCGGAGCTCCTCAGTCCGGGCAAGCTAACGCCGACGTCGGGGATAAGCGTCTCGGTCGCGAGTATGATCGACGCGACGGATTTCAGGGCGATGCAGCCGGAGCCGACTTATCAGACACTGACCTCGGTCGCGGAGAGGATGTCGCCGCCCGGCTTCAGTCCCGGTTCCTCGTACGCGACCCTGACGCCGTTGCAGCCGTTACCGCCGATCTCGACGATGAGCGACAAGTTTGTGTACAGTGCACACGCGGCCGGCGGCGTCACCGGCAGTTTCGCGGTGATGCAAAATAACGGCCTCGGTAACATCGGCCTCGGGATGGGTAGCTCGCCGTACGCGTACGACAAACTGCCTTCGATGGGCATGTCGCCGCCGCACAATTATCCCTCGCCCGGTGCGGGCCTTCAGCCGAGCCCTTTGTCGCCGCAGAGCGCGTACAGTCAGAGCGGACTGAACTCGCCGCACAAGTCCGCGAGCCCTCACTACGATCCGGCCTTTTTGCCGAGGTTGCAGCAGAGCCCGGCGGCGTTGAGCCCTTCCTCGCCGCCGGCTGTCTCGGCGACGGCCAGTTTCGCGCCTTCTCATCATTCCCCGCCCACGCACTCGGTGCCGGCTGCCTCGCCACCACCTATGCAGACTCAGCTGCAGCAGCAGCAGCAACAGCAACAACAGCAGCAGCAGCAGCAACAGCAACAGCAACAGTCGATGCCGCAGCAGACGATATCGCACACGCAGCACGTGCAGCACACCTCGGTCGTGATGAAGACGGTGTCGTCGGCGGGCAACGGGGCCGGTGAGGTCGAGGAGATCAACACGAAGGAGCTGGCGCAGAGGATCAGCGCCGAGCTGAAGAGGTACAGCATACCGCAGGCGATATTCGCGCAGAGGGTGTTGTGCCGTAGCCAGGGCACGCTCAGCGATCTATTGCGCAACCCGAAGCCCTGGTCGAAGCTCAAGAGCGGTCGCGAGACCTTCCGACGGATGTGGAAGTGGCTACAGGAGCCTGAGTTTCAGAGAATGTCGGCCTTGCGGCTAGCAGGTTAGTCAATCCGTCCAATTATTCCGCCTCCTTTCGCTGTTCTAAACGATACAACGACACGCTCCTTTTTTCTCGTCACCTTTTATCAGCTGTGTCTTCGCAAACCTCATCGACTTCGAACGGTGCTAACGTATCTTTCTTCTAATCGAACGCGCGCGTTCTATCGTCTCGCGCGCGCTACAACGTGTCTAATCCGCGCGTACGTTCGCCCTGATTAATCTCGCGTATCACGCGCTCCGTCACGCATAACGGGTGTATCGTTGTCGTTCGCACGGTACGGATCAACCACCGTGTCGCTCGATCCTGGATCGTCGTCCGTACACCGCTTTGGTAACCGCGAAAACGCAGGCATGCTTGCCGGTGATACCTCGTACTTACGCGTCTTGTTTTATCACCTTTTCGCGCGAATTCTCTAGCTCCACGTCGAGACACGCTTCGCTCGTACGACTTTTACCTAGCTATCTAAAATCTTTCAAACTGATACTATAATCTGAGACTACGTCTTCTTAAGATACTAGCCTAATGAACTATCCCTAATCTAACCATCAACCACCGTTAACCCTCGGTTGCAGCACCTGTTTCTACAATACATCCGCTCCAATTTTCATCCACTACTACTTAAAACTTACACTAAGTGACGTTACACTAAAAGAACATTGAAGTACCGTCCGAACGCTGTAGAACATGCTTCGACGATAAAACCTTAACAAACGAAGCGACGTCGCAAATCGACGGATACCTTTCTCAATTTAACCCCTAACTCGTTCCTCTCCAGAACGACTTCAATCGAGGGTTAACCGTCAGCGGTCTAGCTCACGCCAGTGCTACATAAACTCTGTTCAATCTAAACTGCATTCCCTCTCGAACCCTCGACAATTTCAGGGAAAACGGTTCCGTTCCCTGGCACACCCGGCGACGGTAAACGTCGAAAGGTGGCCCCTAAACGGCACACTGGTCCAGGTCAGTAACGGGAGCAAAGTGACTCGAATCGTGGAAAATCGCGGCGAAGACGCGAAACGGGAAAGGGGCTGAGAGAGCGGGAGAGGGCGAGTGCGGAGGCAGGCAGGGCGGTCTCCGGTGTTTTGGAGCCGGCCAGACGAAATCGGACGAGCGCGTGCACGCGCGTAAGAGGCGCGGGCGGAAGCGCACACGTGGCACCCACGTGGAGAGGCGTTCCCTTCCATATCATTCAGAGATAGACGCGCGGAATAACACTTTTCGAATTCAACATCCTTTGCCCCGGCACAACACCGCGTACAGGTATTGATCGTGGTCACGCGGTGTTCGCGTAGCGGCGCACGCGCGACCTCGTCGACGCCATGTTCGCCACGCCGCCGCCACGCTGTCCGCCATCCCCTCTTCCGCCCCCGCCGCCCCCTTTTGGCCAACCCTTTGCCCTCCTGTCCGGGAGCGTGTTATCTCTTCGCGGCTACGCGCGATTTCGCGCCGGTGCGTGTGCGTGCCCTCCTCGCCACGGGGACGCATCGTCTTTGTCGTCATCCTGAATCAGCAGCCTCCTCTCAGACCCCCCCTTTTCTTCTCACTTTCAATGGTTCGCTGGAAAATTTACTCGAATCTGGAGCTTCGTAGAAAACGAGTCGTGAAACGGACTCAAAGCAGAGAGATCTGTGCTTTTTTGGGCACGTGTTCGCATGTACAGTAGCGGGCAAAAGTTTAACACGAGAGGACAATGTAAAACATAGTTTGCTCTTTTTATTGTTAAACTATTTATCGATTGACATAAAATACGAATATCTGATTAATTTACTTTCGTTGACTCTTCGGTCTGAAACTTTTGCCTGCTACTGTACACCCCGGCTGGAAAGTTTTAAGATTGTAAACGCGTGAAAGAGGGTTTGTTCTATTTGGTGTTAGACGCGTCTAAGGGTGGCAAATTTTGCTCGAACCTGTTCGTCTATTTAGATCCAGAAGTTTCTATGATTGTCAGGGTTGCACAATGCACAGAGAAATCGAAACAACCTTACAGGTCTAAGAAGTTCGCTTAAAATGTCACGCCCCCCCCCGCAAAGTCCTAGTCGATGATTTCACTCTCGCACCAATCAAATTCATCTTTTCAACTCGAATTCGCCAGTCAGCGAATACTCGATCGAGTCACCTAGTCGAGCCATCATCAGGTTTCGCACGCCAAACGACAAAACGTACAATTCTCGTCGCTGAACGTACGCGTTGCACACGTATGGCAAAGAAGGTCACGACGAAGAGGGGCGGTGATGGCGACGGGTGGTGGAGGGGTAGGTCAGAAATAAGAAAAGCAAACTCGCGTTCAGGGAGGACAAACATTTCTGCCGGGGCGCAACGGGGTCTTTTTCCTTCAACCCTCCCTCCCTGTCCCCCGTTTTCCGTCGTTCCTTTTGTACGCCGGCAAAGGCGTAAAGATAATGTCGAGGAGGGGCAGTAACTATTCTGTAGCCTCTTCCTGCTTCTTCTCTGTCCCGCGCAAGGGCCGCGGAAAGGCCACGGGATGGCTGGGCTGTGCGAGGGGGAGGAGGGTGGTCGAAGAAAAGGTGGCAGTAGTAAAGGGTTCGCCGTGGAGACAATGCGAAGAAGAAGGGTTCGATCCAGTGCCCTTCAGATTAGAGTCCCGCCATTGTTTCCCACGTTTCTTTCTCCAAGTGCCTCGGTGTCGTCTCATTAAAACACGTTCGAAAGTGGCGCGGAGCACAGGTGGTATGTCCCTTAGAAATCGTAGGGGATCTATCTATCTATCGCCCCCTAATTTTGCCAAAAAATAACCCTCGTTGAAGAAGGTTTCGTC
Organism: Tetrapedia diversipes; assembly: GCA_033822845.1. NCBI lineage: Eukaryota > Metazoa > Arthropoda > Insecta > Hymenoptera > Apidae > Tetrapedia > Tetrapedia diversipes. The sequence goes on from JAOPTO010002326.1 coordinate 175,917, forward strand.
AGGTTTCGTCCGTTTGTAAATTAATACTTTGTGAAATTTATTTTTTAATTGAGAATTATTTTGAGGGGAGAATTTTCGAAGGTTGTGAAAGCTTCACGAGCCACGAAATCTGCTTAACCTGTCGCGCATCAAGTTTTCCATTAATTGTAGCCCGCAATAAATTGGTACCATTCGCACAGGAAGCTTGAAAAATGATACAATCCAGTTCGCTACGAATCCTTAATTAATTTTCTCATTCGAATCCACTGTTTTTCTGGGTGAAAGCTTTTCGTTTGGAATTAAAGCGCCACTCGAGCGGCAATTAAAATTTTAGATCCACAAATGGGGCTTATGTCCATCTTCAAATATGGATTCTCCCCGCCAAACAGTTGCCCTCGTACCTCGAACGAGCCCTCTGTTTTCTGACGGATGAAAAATTTCCTGTAAAACTGCGATTCCACGACTCGTCGCGGGAGAACGACTACGTCGCAGGGTCTTAGAATGCTTTCGTTTCGCGGCAACTTGTGCACGAGCGTTGCACACGGCCTCGTAAATGATTCAGAGCCAGGATCGATGGGAAAGCGGCGCTAATTCCAGTCCCCGTATCTTCGGCTCGTACACTCGCAATAATGGACACACGGTTGTAGTAATAGCCGTATCGATCGAGCCTGTGACTGTGAAGAAACACGCGTTTCGCGTTCACTTTTTTTTCCTCTTTGCCAAGCACGCCCCCGTCGACCCTTCGAAATCTGTTCTTGAAAGAACTCGGTTTCGACTTCGATCGATTTCATAATCGGGATGAATGGAATTCTGGCGAAAAAAGTTATCGGTAGATTGGCGAATCAAATGGACGTAATATGTCTAAATTCGTAGAGAAAGGTACGCGTAAATTAGCGAAGAATCTGAATGGCACTAAGTACCATTTTAAAACTATTTTGTTTTGTATCATTTTATAAAAATGTTTTAAGAGGATGAGAATACATTAAGTTGCAGTTTGATGGGTTACATTTTTTTGCAAATTGGAACGCGTCGTAGTGCCATTTTTCCTATTCGCAACGATTACGTTGTTCGACACGGTAAAACGATACGGTTGACAATTCGTGCGAGTTGCATTATCGATTGTTTTCTACGATAATAAAAATGCATTCGACGTTACACATTTTTTTTCTTCGCTTTTCCACGCCCGATCTATTCGCAGATCGCAGAAACGTCACCGACGACCTCATTACCGTTCGACGTGCAACCTTGCAGTGACTTTTTCCTGAAAGAAGCGAGCCTCTAATTTAAACTTCATTAGCCACAGTGGCGGACACGTTTCCAGGGAGAAACAGGATCGCTCGAAGGATCGAAAGCGACGAACCCACTTGCAGTTGTACGCGAGAAGCTCGAATGGCACTTTTCGTTGTATTCCCCGCGATTCTTTATCGTGATTCGTGTAATTTATCGTGCTTTATCGTATTTGCGAGTAATTAAAGCGAATCAATCACAAAAATTTGCTACACTTTACGACTATCTGCTCAAAACTGATAAATCGTGCTTCGATCACTGTTTAAGAAACTGAAATGGTACTTTTTTAAGTTTTATTTTTACGGCTATTAGTTTAGGTGTATATTTTTGCGAAAGAGAAGAGAACGAAGAAGTAACAAAAATTCGTAAAATTCTCTCGTGAATTGTTCTTAAAATGGTTGTAAGTAGGTTCTGCTCGAAATTCGTTTGATAATGATTACCCCTGGCCCGCTTCTGACTGTAGTTTGCGCTTAATCGCGTCCATCGGTGTGCTATCGATCGCTGAAACGGGTCAGGTACATTAGTTACAGAGCCAGCCTGTCTCTCGTGTCCACTTATTTACTTTTCCCCACCAAGATATGTCATTATCCGTGCTCGTAACTGCGCCTCTGATTTCGGTTTCCGTGATCGCGCTTTGAGCTCGCGTGCCGTGCTTCGTTAACGAAGAATCGCGAGCCGTTGACTGACTTCCCCTTGACGAACTTCATTATTTTGAGCATTGGCGTAGAAAATCGCGCGACTGAATCTTCACGGTTTCCTATTTTCGAGCATTCGATACTTCAAGACTTTGAGGGATCAGAGTTCGAAATGCTCAGCTCATCAAATTCTGAATTTCCAGCAAATAAAGCGACAATTTCTGGGGGTTCAAATTTAGAAGTTTTGAACAACTGAAGCTTAGAAGGTCTGCGTGCTCAAACCTATTTTCTGAGCGGCTGAAATTTAAAATTTCGAGCAGACAAAGCAACAATTTTAAATTTTGAAATTTTGAACGACCGAAGCTTAGAAGACCTGAACGCTCAAACTTATTTTCGTAGTGGCTCAAACTTCAAAATCTGAGCGATTGCAACGAACACTAGCCTTGCTCTCAAAATTTCTCAGTGGCTCGTATCGCTACTTTGAGCACTCCATCCAAAATCCTACTCCCTCCCGTCGTTCACTCTTTGCTCAAACTCTCGGAGTTCGCGTGGCCCGATAAATTTTCCACGAATCGTCGAACAGTCGCACACAGTTCTCCCTATCTATCGCCGTCCAGGCGTGCCAACAGAGTCCTTATCCGGTTCTAATCGCGGCCACGCGAGTCCCGCGTGCGAACGAAATTACAGATGCTAGTGACAGCTGGTTGGATAGGTGTCGTCCGCAGACCCGAAACGCGAGGAATAAAGAAAACGTGGGCAAGAAACGGGCTAGATATCTAGTGTTGGCCAGGGGCGTGGAAGCAACGGGGACGAGTGACGTCACGAGGTACCCACATCATCTGTCGTTATAGAGGTGCTTCGAGGAGCGAGGGGCAAGATGGAAAAAGACAAAGTATGCGTGATGGAAAAGATGAGTTCGAAGGAGTAGGTCTCCGTCGCGAAACCGTCCAACGTGTTTTCCGTTTCAAGGATGCGTCCGCCTGAGTGCGAGGTTCGCTTCCGGTGAATCCCCTGCGTTAGCGAATTCCATCTCGTTAATTTTCCGGCCTCCTTCTCCCATTTTCGCGTGTATTAACCACTTTGGTATGAGCGTCGACTATAGTCGACAGCCAAGAACTTTCACCTTATCTCTGATAAATGTAATTTTCAATTTGATTTCTTCATCACAAATAAGTATACCTTAACTCGTTAGCAGGTTTAGTGTGAACACTATAACTACCAAGGCCGGTTCAAATGATCAATTCGTAATTTTTCATGGTGACTGATAAATTTATTGTGTTATCTACATTTTTAGAAATTTTCTATGACTTTCACTGTAATCGTTGGGTATTTTTTAAATGCAATTTTCGATTTGATTTCTTCATCACAAATAACCATACCCTAACCCGTGGGTAGGTTTAGTGTAAAAAGCTTCTCTACGACGGCGATCGTACAAGGGGGAACGATACGTTTCAGTGACGTTGCGAGAGATCGCAGTGGAGCACGTGCGACGCAGCTCGAAACGCGGCCTCCTCTCGCCACGCACGATAAAAGAGCGCAATCGATGCGGGCTTTCACGCGGCTAGATGGGACGGTACGCGCGCGGTGACCGCCGCGGTTTCCGGCCCGTAGTCACAGGACAATTATTTTCAACGCGCTCGTCGCTCTCCCTGGTGGGATTCCTTTTTTTTTCCAAGTATAGCACGCCGCCCTCCTCTATGCACGGGAGACCGCCCCCCGTTATTTTATTAATAACAATCGAAGACGTCGAAACCCGACGTTTCTCGACGACGATGCTGAGATTTTTCATAAAATTCTATCCTCTCGTTGGAACGGATTTAATACTAGAACGATCAACGATTAAAGTGTACTCATTTGCATGGAAAAAGTGATATTGAAAATTACATGAAAATGTACTGAATATAAAAAGAACAAATCTTTATTGACACCTTCTGCAAAAAATCATAGTAAATTTATAGTTAGTTTATAAGGCTGCCAATTGGTCATTTTGACTGTTCTGGTAGTTCTAGTGTTAAGTGTGTCGTGGTTGCTGTGCCTTGTTTCCGGTTTACGTGGCTCATATTCCAATCTGGAATTTTTGCTTTCAAGTGACCAGGAGTTTCAGAAAATTCGATCGGTTGTGGGACGCGAAATTTAAACAGGGTTTTGAAGCCTATTTTAAGTACGATTACTACTAGGATACGTCAATTTCATTTGCAATGCTTAATAATATTAACTCTCTGCTCTCGATGAACTTTTTATTTTTTTAAATTTCCACGTGTAAGGTTATCTGAGTTCGGAAATTTGCAAAAAATTATTCTCATTTCGATCATCGTGATCTCATTGATCGTGAGCGAATCAGAGGGCGAAGAAGTTGCTCGCAATCTGTTTTCAAGCGTGGAAGGTGGAAACGGAATCCTCGAAGCAGACAGGATGTCCCGTGGAAACGGACATTCAAGCCGTGCGGAATTCGCAGCCCCACGCGGCAACGTTCACGCACAATTCGCACATGCGAGAGCTCATGTACGGCCTCCCCGTGCGATCGGTGTCGCGTTTCGGCGCGTGCTGCTCGACCTCCGCTTGGAAACCGCTTCCATCCTCCACCGCAGTTCCCTTGCGACGACTACGGAAGTCCTTGTTGAATAAAACCCCATAAAACTCGAACGAATTTTATCCTATGCATTGGGTATTTTTAATTCCATCTATTTCCGTTTCTGTCAGGAAAATAATTACGGTTGAGTAGAACTTATTCACAGTGCAATTGGTGTTATATGGAAAAGAAGTTAAAACTGCGAATTACAATCGCTACGAATATAAAGAATGTAGATCTGAGAAATATTTTCAACCGATACTTTCACTTTACAAAGAATGAAACATTCTAGTAATTGTAGAAACGCCTTTAGAACCTCTCAATTATGACAATTACAAATATCTTAGTATCCTAAAAATCACAATCGCTTCAGTATTTTCTCTGTGCCGTTTCTCTCCTCCACCGATTCTCACTCTGAAAGCGGATGATCCACAATCATTTGCCCGATCGTAACAGAATCGTCGCAGGCATACACGTCGCGCGGGGAAGCGGCGTTCGAAAGCGTAGCGAAATCGATCGATGGAAACTGCCTCGACCGTGGAGGGCATTAAACATCGATCCCCCTGGGAAAATCGATTTTTTCCCGACTCCAGCACGCGTCGCAGGTCTCCGTTTCTCCCAGCCGAGCGAGTTTGTTTTCGGATGCCCGCCGCCCGAGAGAAAAGGCTATTCGGTAAATAGGCGGCGAATGGCCGCCATAAAGAGGGGCGGGGGGGGGGGGGTCGAAATGGGGCGCAGGAAGGTGGGGGGGACCAAGGTGCAGATGTCACGTTGGCGAACACCTTTCGTGGAACAGCTGTTACGCCGTTAGGCTGAATCCTGACCTTCGAACCTTTCACGAGCCTCCACCTTTCACGAACGGGATTATCAAATCGAACAATTGAAATCTTGAACAGGATCTCCTTCGTAAATTCACGATCGTGCGGGCCGAACTGTTGTTCGTGTTCCTTTTGAACGTTTTTCGGTGGCCACGTGGGAAGAAATTGCGAAGTTAAGTGAAATTAGTTTCGTAAGGGAGCCCAGGTATACAGTAGCGGACAAAAGTTTAAGACCAAAGAATTAATTCAAGAATTAATTAATTAACAATAAATAACAGTGTAAATAAAATTTGTATTTTATACTAATCGATATTCTATCATGTATTCAACCATGATGACGACAAAAATAAGTATCTGAACAATATTTGCATACCATAAAACTATGGTTTGTATTGTCTAAGGCGGGATAAGTGTTGTTAACATTAATGATCATTCTATTCATACCTGAGTGGTAGAAATGAAGGAAGTTGTATTTTGAAAAGATTTTTCTCCATTTTCCTTGTAAATAATTATTAAATACAGTAGCGGACAAAAGTTTAAAACCAAACGGTCATAGAAAATAAATAAATTAATTAATAAGAAACAACAGTACAAATAAAATTTATATTGTATGCTAATGAATAAATAGTATTCTACCGTAATGACGATAAAAACGAATAGATAAACAATATTCGCGAAGCATAAAATTATGTTTTACATTGTCCTGTCGTCTTAAATTTTTGTCCCCTACTGTATCACACGATATTCTAAGCCATCTACGATTCTTCTCAGAGTACAACAGGTATCTTTCTTTAAATTTATTGGATCGCAAAGTTCTTTACTCTTTATCGCGCGACTCGTACGCATAAAAACGGGGTGTAGCACGTTTAACGAGCAAAAATTCCGCAGAATTTTCCACCGACACGGTTAATCATGATCGGGCGCAGACAACGCTTTGAACGTTGAACTGGAAAAAGTGGCTACCTACGTGCCGTGTATTTGTTCCCGGAGCGTGTGCGCGGCGTTTGATTTTTCGCGTCGCGTTCTCGCGAACGCATTGTCGCGGTCGCTGAAAGCACGGCTCGGATTAAACTTCACTCAGGTCGTTGATAAACGAAAGGCGACACTGGTATGTTTTACGATAAGCCCGCTCTCCTCGAACGCGTCGCCGCTCGATGTAAACGTTAACAAGAATTCTTTCGCGGCGGGAGAAGGAGAGCGTCGCATCGGCGATTGTCGCGTTTCCTGCGAATCGAGACAGCCTCGCGATTCAAAGCAACTTCTTCCTTCTTCTTTTTTTATTTTTTAAATGTAGGTAGTCACGCGACTTCTCCGGGACCTCTAGAACGCTTCGAAGGGTCGCGAGCAAAATTTAACGCGTTCGTGGACGTCAATGCTATAGCATCCATTTTCATTGTGATACAGAATGACGTGGATGCTATAGCATTCAAATTTTAAAACTGTTGGAAACTGTTGGGCAACGACTTTGGGCAACGAATATGGGCACAGAGAAATCACGCCATGTGGGGGTGTGGTCAACACCGTCTTTTGTTACTTTTCATTACTCTTAACTGTGATATGCCAGACTGATTGATCGATTCGAACGATTTTCCGTTATGCGAATTACTTCTGAAACCTGAAGCACATTTCAACCTTCTGTGTATAAAAAATAAAGTTCTGAAGTTCTACGAAATTCACGATGCACTTGACCTATGCGAGTCGTTAACCTTTTGTTCTACAAAAAGAAAAAAATTACAGCACCTTCAGAACTCCTCGTATGCCACCTTCACCCCCTCCCCTCGAAAAAAATGCAAAACCGCCCCTGAATCTTAAAGATATCAACAAATTCGAATTCTCCTTAGACGAAGTCGATTTCGCGATATGTATCCTCGTGGAACCTTCGGCAAGGGGGTTGGTCAGCGTTGAAAAGGGGGCAAAAGGAAGGACAAATATTTCCGGAAAGTTTCGTGATGAATTCTCCCTGGAACCGCTTCCACTAGCTGACTCATCCTCCACGTCATGCATGCGGTACACGTCTATGCACACCACACGGAACACGTATTACACAAAGTCTATCTCCCTCTTTCTCGCGTGCACACATACACACACGTACACGCGCGCGCGCGTATATATGTATCCTGTGCATACACGCAGACAGGGAAGGCTCTATAGCGGCAACCATCCCTCTCTCTTGCTCTCTTTCTCTCTCTTTGTCTTTCTCTCTCTCTCTCTCTCCCTTTCTCGCTTTCTACCCTCTTTTCCAGCACGTAGAACGACGTAGCCTAACAGGGTTCTCAGTGGGAACCGGCTTACTGTTACGAGGCATACATGTCAGTCTGCTACTGTTAGGTACAGTCCTGTTCATAAGTCAGATTTTTTTCCACTAAATTCTTTGTTGCGCCCAGATTTCCAGTGGAACGTTGGACGGGAAGAGATTTAGTTCGATATTCCCTGGGACTTGAATAATCGTCGAGGTTTTGATATTTGCTAATTATTAGCGCTCATCGCTTCATTCTACGACCATGATTGCGTCAACCCTTTCCACTCGAGAGGCGACTGTTAGCAGTCCAATAATATTAACTTCAAGGATTTTCAAGTGCAAAATATTATAAAATATATTTTGGTTTAGTTAAGTCGTGTACTAAAATTTACATATGTGACCATTTAACCTTCGGGCCTGACTAATAAACAAACTAATTGAAGTCTGAAAATTCGCGGCGATTGACACTCGCCCCTCGAGCACAAAGGGTTAACTATTATCGAGGTAGGCGTTTGGTGAAAACTTTGGGGGAAAGTATAATTTAATTTAATTTCCCTGGTTATCGACGAAAGATAAAAAAATTCTAGTTCGATCTATGTTTTGATATATTGACACTAGGAAAGGTGACATTTTTGGTCGAACACTCTGTTTTCAGTGGCGTATGTAAATATATCAGCGAATGCTTTAACTTGCGATTATAACATTGTTTCATGTTGTCCTAGGCTTTCAGTAGGACCCGAAATACCTACCATACGATTGAACGACGTGTACGATTATAAGTAATTAGCGAGCGCTAGCCTCATTTGCATGGGCCGCAACATCAAGCTTTCTTTCCTCTTCGTCTTATAAACGTATCGCGTCGAATAATTTATGGACGAGAGTGTACGGGACTCGCGTACGTACGGGCTGGCACTGCCACCGGAAGGGGGATGATTCTTCGCGAAGGGGGGAGGCAACGGAGAAAGAAAGAGCTCGCGTCGACCCTCAACCCTTTTGCGGCCGCTCTCCCGTTTCATTTCGCGTTAACACGCGCGCGCATCGTTAATGAACACCTCCGTCCCTTGGATTTATCAACCGTTAACATACTCCTCGCGTTCGAGTCACAAGAGGTCGAAGACGTTTCGATGTCCTTTCTCGTCGGGAATTGTCAAAAAATTTGGATTTCTATATTTTTATATATATTTTATTAAACGAGAAAAATCCACAATAGATACAAAGCAAATTAGCATACGCAGAGTTACAAATTTGGATTTCTATATTTTTTATATATTTTATTAAACGGAAAAAATCCAAAATAGATACAAAGCAAATTAGCATACACAGAGTTACAAATTTGGATTTCTATATTTTTTATATATTTTATTAAACGGGAAAAATCCACAATAGAAACAAAGCAAATTAGCATATGCGGAGTTATAAATTTCTTAAAATAGAGCAAACATACAGAGAAATACCAAATAGTTCAATTGATCGGCTGTTACCATTTTGCCAACGAAGTGATTCGAGAAATAGGTTCGGTGTTAGAGAATCGAGATTCGTAGCTTGTAGACCGGAAAAAAAAGTTTTTGTTCGAAGCGCGACGAATAAGTTACTTTTCCTTGAAACTACGTTTCCGCCGGTCATCATCATCCCCCCTCTGTCTTGCGAAATGATAATCGACGTGAATGTTACCTCAACGCCCGAAGACGACCGGAAGTCTACACGGAAGATCGCAGCTGTGCGGAAGCAAGCCTCGGAGGACAGTTCACGAACACACGTCTCCGAAAGATAGAAAATAAAAAAAAAAAAAATGAAACGAGAGAAAAATGAAAGAAAAAAAATAAGAAAAAAAGAAAAGGGCACGCCTGATATCTCGAGCGTGAAATCAAATGTCCCGCCGGGGTCCATCGAGTCCCAAACAAAAGCCGGAACACGTTTCTCGGAAAACGTCTCGAGCCAGCCAAACGGATAGACAAAGACACGCATCATATCACGAATCGATCCACGTTCCGCGATCCACGGCAAATGGTTTCGTTCCGCGTTTCTTTCGCCGAATTTTCCTTTCAGTTCTCCACCATCTGCGTCCCCTCTCCCCTCGTCCCTGATTATCTCGGTGTCTCGGATGGAAACTCGTTTTTACCCTTTGCTACCCGTTTTCTCACCCCCCCCCCCCTATCCCCCGACCCGGGTTTTCTTTCGAGGTTCGTTTTTCCCGCCATTTCTGTTTCTGTTTCTGTTGCTTGTTCTCTCCTCTTTTTCTTTTCGCCACGTTTCTCAGCGAACCGTTTCTTGAAACGTACCTACCTAGACTGCAACCGGTGTCTTCGAAGTGTCGAGGTTCTGACATATTTTATTTTGGGGAAAGTCAGTTTAGTGATTAAAATTTTGGGATAACACATTGCGTATGGGCGACGAGATATTCGTTTTAATACTTTAAAATAATCTGTTTGTTATTTTTGTTATATTCGTCACGTTTATTGTTACGCGATAAACTGATGTACAAGAAACATATACTGACATTCAAGAATTTATAAATGTAAATTGAAAATGGTACTTCTATGCACGGTATTCAATTTTTTGGCGAGCAAAGAGCCATACGCAATGTGTTAAAATCGTGTTGAAACAAAGAACGAGAAAAACAGAGAACCTTCGATGTGTTTCTCCATTTTTTCGTCTTTTTTTTTATCGCAAGCCACCTTTTTCACTTCGAAGACACTCCACGATCGCTCAACCTTTAGTTTGTATCGATAAGTTATCGAGTTACCTGTTAAGCGAAAGTGTGACATACCCCTGCTTTGTGTTTTATGATTTCTTTCTCGGCACGTTTTGTCTCTTTTGCCGATTTTTCTTCAGTTTGTTCGAACGAGGAAACGGAGAACGAAGTCACGTACAACGGGAGAAAGAACGATCGGAGAAGAGAGAGAATCGAGACGGCCGCGCTGCTCCCGATGATTCTCGCCCCGTCAACCCCTTCTGCTACGACCACTTCCAAACCCCTACGACCGCGCGCTGGTTTCTTCGCGTCTCATTATTCCAGAAACGCGACCTTCCGCGAGAAATTTGGTTGCTATGCTTTGAATTGAACGGTTGAAACTGTTTGGCAAGTAAAAGTAGAAAAGTGAAATAATTAAAAAGTTGAATAATCTATTGATCGAATAATTAAAAATTTAATAACTAAATGATTGAGTGATTGAAAAATTCGATAACTGAATAATTCAGTAATTGAAAACTCGTTAACTGAATCATTGAGTAATTGAAAAATTCAATAACTGAATAATTGAGTAATTGAAGAATTCGATAACTGAATAATTGAATAATTGAAAAATTTCATAACTGAATAATTGAATAGTTCAAAATGCGATAACTGAATAATTGAGTAATTGAAAAATTCCATAACTGAATAATTGAGTAGTTCAAAATGCGATAACTGAATAATTGAGTAATTGAAAAATTCGATAACTGAATAATTGAGTAATTGAAAAATTGCAAATTTAAATAATTGAATAATTAAAAATATCAATAGCCCGGTAATTGAATAATTGAAAAATTACAAACTTAAGAAATTGAGTAATTGCGCATTTGAATAACTCGATAATTGAATAATTTGTAGTTGTAAATTTTTCAATTCAATGGTTGTCAAACAAAGATTTTCAAACATCACGCTACCAAATTTCTGTTTCGCGGAAGTCGAGAGGCCATTAAAACAACCACCGTTTCAACACCCCTCGTATCTGTTCGTCCCCGAAGAGAACGGAAGGGGCGCGGGCGTCGAGGATCAGAGCGCGCGGTGCTGCGAGGCGCGAAAGAAATTACAAGGCGAGGGTATACCGCGCTATTGACGGATCGTCACCACGCAAAACTGATTTGAAGTTTAAACGCAAGGTGTGTGTCTATCGGTTTGGTTTTAGCCCTGAGCAACTGCTCTGAGAGCGGAGGCGAGCCGGAAGCCATGCTGGATATCCACCACCCAGGAACCGGTCTCGAGACTCATCATCAACAGTTTCACAACTCATATGGTAATATCAAAATACATCACTATAATATATATATATATATACTTAAATCACGCGAACGTGCCCCTCCTTATGCGTCGATAGCCGCAGAAAAGCTAACGCAAACTAAAGTAACTCCGTTCACGGTGGTTGTCCCCTAGACTTAGGGGGTAGCTGCGGACACTTTCGAGTTTGCATACGGTAGCTTCACATCGATATTACTTTGAAAGTAAGACAAAGCACAGTAGGAATCCCTTGTCACGTTGTTATAGCGCTTTAGAAGTTAAACGACTCGAAAAAATCCACGGAATTCCGTTTTTTGGACGTTCAACCACCCTCACTGCTTAAGCGTTTAATTCGCAAAAAGTTCTGTCCCTCACTTAAGGCACCTAAACAGAGCTAGACGAACGATCACGCACCTAGTACGTTTTAGAGCCGCTCTAGAGCCCTTTCGAGATGATCGTTCAACCGTTTCGAATGTATGCAGATCCTCGCGAATGGCTCGATCGAGCGTTTTCCCGAGGGTCGATGAGAAATTTCGAGGGTGAACACTTTTTTTTGGGGAAATCAAGGCATATCGTTCTCACTCACTCATTTTATCGTTCGCAATTTACGGTCCATCTAAAAGGAAATATATTTTTCTGCAATCTTAACACGTTCTGTCGAACAATTCTTTGGTTCATAAATTAATGTTCTTCCGCGAAAGAAACGGAAATTAAACGAACGTCATGTTTTTCATTAGAAATTTAATCTTATTCCAATTTCCGTGATCGATCGTTTCGTTTCTCTCGATCTGCAAATATTACTTAGGGAAAACTATAAAACGGCACCATTGCTGTTTCCTAAAATGTTTTTATTTTTACTATTTTATTTTATAAAGGGTGTTTACCCATCAAATAAATAAATAAATTATTAAAAAATTGCTTGGAAACTTGAAATCGATGAAGATCGACGGGAAATTAGGGGAGTGATCGAGATTTCGTCGTTTGGACTTAAGGGTGGGGCGAGAATAAAAACTGGGAAGGGAAATGCGCGATTTTTGAGCGACAAAAGTAAGATCCCGGTTATCCGACACAATTGAATTAATTAAACGGCCCTCGTTTTCTATCGATCTAACCGTCATCGGCCCGTTCTGAATAACGCGAAGCCCCGGCTGACTCGCAGTATTTTGATCCCGCGGATCGTTCGAGTTCTTCGAGTTCTTGCCGTCGATCATACCCTCAGAATTCCTCGCACAACGGATACCATTCATCTAAGGTTACTCCTGAACACGTTTCATTTGTTGAATTATTTAAAAAGAAAAAAAATTGATTGGAAGAATTGGAATCATTTTTTAACACTTAACCAACTGATCTTCCATTGTTTCCTCTGCCATTGATTTTATTTACTTTTGTCATTAGTTAGTCTTAAACTGGTGTTAAATTTATTAAAAATTGTAGTTTGCAAGAGCAGAAAATGCATTTGATGAACTGTGAACAACACTAGTTCAAGACTAACTAATAATAAAAGTAAAAAGAATCAATAGCAGAGAAAGAATGGAAAACCTCCCCATTAAAATTAAGAAGTTCCATACAGCTCGTTCCCAATAAAATCATAGTTGGCTTTCCTGTTTGCTTAAAAATCATATTAAACGTTAGTTTACGGAGATCCTGTTGTTTACTCAAAGCCAAGAACATTCATCGTAGACCAGTAGTCGTTCTCACCCCTTAGAGAATCAAAGGATTAAAAAATTTGGTATCCATCCCTGACGAAACTGTTCACGTGCGGTCTCCATTGTGTTCTTCACGATCCTACGTTTCTATCCACCCCCAAGGAAACATCGAAATTCGGAACTAAGAAATCTCGATAACCCACCCCCTCGAGGAAAATGTATCATCCACCGTCCAAAAAATACTAATCAAATATAAAGCTATCCGAAGACTCTGTCCCGCTCTCCAATCTGATCATCGATCCGTTACACATCAATCCTCCCCCTCCTCGCCCCTATCCGTTCGCGGAAAAATCCAAATCGAACCCCTCTGCAACTATCCCACGAAAGGAACACGACAAACTCGAGCGTTCATTTTTCCCCGGTCGTTCTAATGGAAAACGACGCCGAAGAATGCCAGCCCCGGCTGGCGGAAGGGGGGTGGTTCCTAGGGTTGGGGGTTGTTGGTCGGAGTAAAATCGGTCCGCCTCAAAAATTCAACCTCCCCGGCGCAATTCGCGGAAGAAGTCAGCCTCTCGGTTCGATTCGGCTCGCAAGAAAGGGCCGTATCAACGAGAAAAGTCTAACGTGCTCTCCCATGCCGGCGAAGTTTAATTAGGTGCGCCTGAATATGTGAGGTCGGTGTCTGTTTGCGAGCGTACACGTGTATGGGTGTGTGTGCGGGTGTGTGTGTGTGTGTATGGCACGCGAGCCGATACACCACGGATTGCCAGGCTGTATCGAGGGAAATGGACGCTCGGCCGTCGGAAGGGGGTGGTCGGCTTAAAAGGACCCCGCCGCCGCAGGGGGTGGTTCTCTCCGATACACGTACGCACAAGCACACGTACATCGCCGTGCAAAAGTTAGTCCAGCGGACAGGGAGAGCTTGGTCGAGTCGTCTTGACCTGGATGAATCATCGTGAAAAAGGGGGTGGGCCAGGGTTTTGAGTTTTAAGCGGCATTTGACGAGGGGTGGGTCCACTTTGCTTTGTTCTGGTTTCGACAGGGGTGAGATCTGATGCGATCGCGGGGGTGGGTGAGTATTTTTAACGGTTGATTCGTTGGATAATTTTTGGAAGAGATAGGGGGTAGCTTGGTTTTCGCAGGGGGATGGGTTTAGTTTCTTCTTGTAAGTGGGATGATAGATTTAGGCAACATTTTGGGTATTGGCTAGTGGGTAGGTTTGAATCTTTCTGGTTTTGCGTGGAATTTGAAGTGCCATAGAGAGTAGTAGGTTAATATTTACAGAATGGAGGACATTTTGAAGTTAGCTCGTAGCGACGCTTGCTTGTAGATTTCAAGGGGTAAAGAATTTTCCAGAAAAGAGATGAAATTTTCCACTTTTACTTATAGCGTAGAACAGTTGCGAATTTTAAACGTAGACGAGGGTACTTCATCGCGCAATTGAAATTTCTTTCAAAACGTTTACTCACAACTTTTACCCATCATCGTCACCGTCAGACTATAAATATGTTCCGCAAATTAAATAAAAGTTTCGTAGCGATCTCTTCTAAACATTACAAAATGTACTTTATTCCGAGTTACTTCTATATTATTTAAAATATTAAATATTTATTATTAATAATTTAAATTAAATAAAAAACTGTAATTGTAATTAAATTTATGAATAAGTAGAAATAATATATTAATTTAAACAAAATTTAAAAAGACATGTCCTGACTGACTGACTGATTCATCATCGCAGAACCTAAACTACTGAAGCTAGAAACATAATATTTGGACAATGGGTTCTTTTCATAATGTAGGCACCCATTAAGAAATGATTTTTTTTATATCCTCCCCCCCTCTAAGGGGATAAAATAAGGGATGAAAGTTTGTTGGAAAATCCGCCGATTTTGAAGCAAGCATTATAAAAATAAAAAAACGCGGGTCGTTTTATATATTATATTAAGTTTTTCAAAAACGCGTGCACCTAATCGTCGTCAACCCCTAACAGTTACCGCGCCGAAACTTTTGGCTCGCAGTGTACCCAGCGCGCGTTCGAGTGGCTAGATTCAAATGGACTGGTGCACACGTGTGTGCATCGGGGATGAAGGTGGGCGGAGGGGGGGATGGGTGGCAGGGGATCGTAGAAATGGACCGTTGCCTCGAGCACGAGTCGCTGCTATGTCACGAAGAGTGGGAGGGGGCGGGACAGGGAAGGGCTCGACTTTTGTACACGTCAGATTGAAATTTAGCGTAGGATTTGAATGAGGCGGCCGAAGAGTAGCGAGATTACCTCCCTCGTCGTTACTTCGACGTGCCTCCGACGTTTTTCGTCCGACTTAGCCGTCGCTTCGACGCCGATCGATCTCTCATCCCCCTCTTCCCTCGCCTGTGTCTATTTTTTTTTTGCCCCCCTCCGAGCCACCGCCGGTGGTCGTCGTGTCTTCTTTCTGTTCCACGTTTAAGTATTTATTTCGGAGGGATGTTGCGGGCTCGAGAGGACCTATCATCGAGATTTGGGAGGTGCTTCCTTCATTTTCTCTTCCAGAGACTTCGTCGACTTAGGTTCAGGGAAGGAGAACTGGTTTGCTTTTAATCTGACAGTTAACAATGTTGTTTAACACTAGAACTAGACTTATTTGCATGGAGGAGATGAAACTGAAAATTACACGAAAAAATATCGAATACATAGAAAAACAAATCTTTATAGATACCTTTTGCAGAGAATTATAGTGAATTTTGGAAGCTTCACCATAGTGAATTTGTAAGATTGCTATGACTAATCACTAATTGGTCATTTTAACTGCTCTGGTAGTTCTAGTATTAATTTAGTTAAATACTGCTGGTTTTGATACCGTTGATAAAATTTTTCAGCTACGAATATTCAGATTCGAATGCCAAGCGAAGGGTTTAAGTTTCTGGATGGACGTAAATCATTTAAACGTCCGTCAGCTCGAGATTCGAACGGTCGACGGTATCTGAGAGCTCCCTCGTCAGTTTACAGAACATTATCCACGTTGTGTCTTCGAAACGCGCGCTTCATGCGTTCCCTACTTTGCATATCGACGAAAAAGCGAAACCCGTGGCCGTTGACAGAACGGAACACGGAATTCGGTCAGATTCCTCCACTTCCGGCAGCGTTCGCGGCGAGGAGCGTATCATTCCGGCTTGTCAGGTCTTCGAAAATGTTCGCTTCGACTAATTTGCTCGCTAATTTAATTAATTCGCTGTCGTTAGCGAACTGCTCAGCCGGTGCTCGCCTCGAGATACCGTCGTGCCCCGTCGAGACTTGTGTCAGCGGCAGCAACAATATCGCGTTGACGCGTTGCACGTTGCGGGACCGCGAAAATTTCAACCCCCTCCCAACCTCCCCCTCTTTCTGTGTCAACGTGCAAGCGCGATAAACGCGAAGGGAGTGAGTTTGCGGGGAATTTTCACTGTTTAACCCTTTGAACACCGCACAACGACGAGACGTCAGTTTATAAGCACTCTATATGTACCTAATCCTCATGAAACATTTATTTATTTATTTATTCGAATTTACGAACAGAACCCTATTTATGTATAGGGGATACGAAAAAAATGTGTACGTACAAAAGTAGGTATAGTGATATAGAAAATAAAAAACACAAAAAATGGTAAATGGTACATTACTTAATGCTGGATTGAATAAAATTAAATTAGATCAGTTTATATTATACTATATTATGTTATATTGTGATATTATGTGGCCTTTAATACTTCTAAAATTTGCAATACTGTAAGAAAAAAGGTCAACTTCAAGAAATCAAAATTGTTCGAAAAAGGGACTGTTGCATACGAAAAAAATGCAGGGAGCTCTAAGGGTTAAACGAAATTAAAATTAAAATTAATTAAAGTTATCAAAGAAATAACCCCACAAAAATATGATTTCCGTTTACAAGACAGTTGTAATTGCCATACAATGTGCGATGCTTACGATTGGTAAGAAATAACTTACAGTTTCTCAGGTTTCGAACAGGTGAATAGGGGTTAAAAATAAGAAAAGACGTCGTTCAGGGTTTTACAAACAAATGTCTCTAAACTTCTGGCGAAAATTTGTCGATGCCTGTTTTAAACTGCGCCAATTAACGCGGCGTGTTTTGAGGGAAACTTCCGCTCCGATGGGAGCGGGCGGAAGCGAGGAGTTTAAGCAACCCTTAATTCGCGGCGTCGGTCCTCGCAGGGTGACGTGGGAATCGAGAGGGATGTCCGGCGAAAAGTTCGCAAGGGAGGGTGTCGCGGGGGAGGGACACGGCCGCCTAATCAGATCAATTTTTCGATAATGAAGCGTTGTTCCCTTTTGTGTCCGGGGTTGGACACCCTTCGCGCAGGGGTGGATAGAGGCGGCGGATCGGAAACCGAGGCGGTGGTGTGGGGTGTCTTGTCCCTGTTTTAAAGTGTGCCTCGAAAGTCGTTAATGCCTTTAGAGCGTCTTCGTGTTTCATAGATATCCGATGACCGATAGGGGTGCGAGGCTTCTGACTGGGGGGGTTGGTCGAGGGAAATAGATTAGAGAAGGCGGCGTTACCCTCTCGTTTGCAGGTTTATTACTCTTTAACTTCGATCGCAGTGATATTAATAATAGATTTACGGACGTTTTTTGGATACCTATTTCTAATATTCATATATTAAGGAATAGGTAAACACCAACAAGAATTTGAAATTGCAAAACTGAGAAGGAAATAGATTTGAGTATATTTGTATCGCTCCATCAATAAAACTCGGCAAAAATTGCTAGGAACGATAGTAATTATTTTTGCAAATTTTATTCGCGAAGTCCAAAACCCTTCAAATTGACGTAAACCTAGTGTTAAGTGTATTAAAGGTAATATAGGGAATTTTACTTTTATTTATTTACTAGAGTGAAATGATAGGGGTCAGGTGTGAATAAAATAAAGTGAAGAACTTGGAATATCATTAATATATATTTAAAACAGTTTAAATGACTTTTCAACTTATCAATTACGATAATATTTTATAAATATTAATTATTCAATGGGTAAAAGTTGAGCTTAGTATAGGTCTGAAGTTGGTATAGAAAGGGCAGCAAAAACTATACAAAACGGTGGCTGCTGGGGGGTGCACGCCCGTGTATAATACAAGGGACAAACGTTTCGCGGGAAGATATCAGCGATTTTTCACGCGAGGAGGGGTTGCAGGTGATTTTCCTCGCGGCCCACTAAATAAATGCGCTGGAAGCACTTCGAATCAATCTTAAACCGTGCTCGCGGATCGCTTCGACGACGTTCGAGGGTTTAAGTGAGTTTGAACGACGCCACCCCCAACCCCTTCCACCCCCTATCCCCAATCCCGTAACCACGTACGCTGGTACGCGTGAAATATTATTGCGACATTTATCTCGGGGACACGGAGGCATTCTCCGAGATTCCAGGGCCGTACAATTTCCTGCTCGACGCCCCGAATCGTTCTATTAACTTCCTGCATCTTTATATTTTTTTCCAACATTTTTGTAAGGGGTGTTCAAACTTTTTATTATTGAGATTTTAATCTTAAGTTTCCAATATTAATTATATAATATTAATTCTTTCGTTGGTATTTTCAACGTTGTTCAAAAATAATAATAATAATAATAATAATAATAATAATAATAATAATAATTTCTATATATACGTTTTTTTAAGTCTTAAATAACAATTGTGCTGAATAAAACAGTCATTGCTCTAACTTAACAAGTATACTTTCATTTTTAATATGAAAAGACTGACAAAATTATTGAAATAAAAAATACATTTGCTCGAAGTGAATGGGTTAAACTTTTGTCCACTACTACTGTGTATCATAGATTGTCACACTTTATCGTATCAGATCATCAAACAGATGAAGTCTTTCATCAAAAAAATTCCTCAATTCTCTTTTCAACCCGTGAAAACGTCAAAGTATCTCAACGGGCGTCAAAACAGCGCTCGCTTACTTTCCCCCGGCCAGTTTGTTCACATTGAACGGAAGCTTTCATTCAGCCAGTCAGGTGTCTCGCATTTACCCGTCCGTTTCCGTTCCGAAAATTGACGACGATCGTTACCAGACACGTAGGAGCCCCGATGCACTGTGTAGCCGGGTCAGTCGAATTATTTAGTCCCGTTGATTACAGAATGGGTCGCGTTAAGGTTCGTCGAAAATGCGCGTTGATTAGACGGGCTTTTGTTATCGACGTTTCGATCGGTCGATTAACCAACCTCGCTTCAAAAACCTCGTCCTTTCACCCCCCCCTCCACCTAAATCCCTCGTGCCTGGTGAAAATTGTACGACACCCGATCGCGATTGCAATTTTTTTGCGGCAATTTTTATTTTAAACCACCAGGCACACACTTCACGTCGGAAACCTGTTCCTTCCGCCGGACGTTCGATTCACAAGGGGTCGGATCCGATTATGCGGCCACCGGGATCGATTGATTTCGGCCGGCAACGGAATTAGTGCATCCGTTAAATCATGCATCCAGCTTTTTCGCTGGATGCCTCAAATCGGGAGGGTCGATGTTGATTGACAAGCTGGTTCGATTGATTGGCGCGGTTGAATTCTCGATTCGGTTGTTCCAGCGGTGAACGAGACGTCGGGACGGGGGGAGGGAAGGTGGGAATTATGGTTGCTGCCGGGTGGTCTTCTGAATTCGAGGGTAACGGGTTAGTTTGAAGGGTACGGTTACGGTTAACACTTTACCAACTGCCATAACTTATTTCATACGCACTCCCGATCGGCTCATTTTGGCGCGGATACATCGCTAATGAATTGATTGCAATGATTTTCTTCGCGTAACTGATAGTTTAATATCTTTTTACAGTATACATACGATATCGCTCTAAACAGTCACCTTCGTATCAGGAAACATTACAAAATTTACACACTGATATTATAAATTTCCTACATAAGTGAGTTATTATCTTTCTTAGGATTATGTCTCTCACGATACTATTATACAGATTGACTCAGTAACCAATAATGTGAAACACACTTACATACTTTAATTCACAACAATGCAGAAAACAGTTCTCAAAAAATGGCAGAACTGAGAGGAAAATAGATTTGGGTATATTTGTATCGCTCCATCGATGAAAGTTAACAAAAGTTGCTAGGAATAATAGTAATTGTTTTTGCGAATTTTGCTCCTGAAGTCTCGTAAACCTAGTGTTAAACAACCCAACAGTGTAAAAGAGGAATAAATGCAAGGAAGAACAGTTGGTGGGAGGGGGGTAGGAAATTCCCTCGTAAGTAGGTGGCACGAAATAAGACAAAGTTCCATGCAGGGGTTGGGGGTGGTTCGGGGTTGGTCGGGGGAAAAGGGGTGCGATCTAACGGCGACGACGTAGCTGCTTCTACCGCGAGGAGTACTTGTGTAACATAGGCCGCAGGAGGGGCGAGACACGGGGTAGGGGGTGAGGAGGTGTCTGCGGGGGTGGTGCGCCTTTGTAACGGCGCGGGGCACCGTGCATGTAACGAGTTTCCAATAATGGCTCAGCTGCGTTACGCCATTGGCCGCTAGTTTCGTTGCCTGCACACAAGTCGTACCAAGAAACCTTCCCACCCTCGCCCACCCCCGCCCCTTTCTGAATCTTCGATCTTTCGCGATCTCAGCATTTCGCACGACTTTTCGATCGTTCCTCCCTCTCTTCTTTTTCCCACTGTATCGTGGCTGTAGACTCGAAGAAAGGGGTTGTAACTTCGCGATTCTCTTCCTCGTTATTACTCCTCCCCACACCCTCCTCCCCTGGCCTGCTCTTTATTAAATTCGTTTAAACGAGCATAAGCTCCGCTACGACGTCGACGACAAAGAAGAAGAAGAAGTTAAACGTTTTACAGGAAGCATTGATTCGGACTGATTAGTGTTTGTCAAACGGGAAGTGCAAGTCCACCCAATTAGAAGTTACAATTTTTGTTCCCCGCGGAGGGCGGGCAGCCCCCGTTCGTTCGTGCCCGATCCCTTTCAACCTACGCGGCCGTCCCCCCGCCCCTTTCACCTGCCTTATTAGACGGCAGCCTTTTCTTTACCCGGCGATTCTTCCCCGGCCGTTGCTTCTAACCGGCAATTTTCTTTCCTCGATCTTTCAACCCCCGTCCCGTTCCTCGCAACCCACCGTGTTCCTGTCTCCTTCCTCCGCGGAGTTGCTTCAGTGTAACTTCTCGCGTCGATAGATCTTCCGACCCCTCCCCCTTTGACCGGCAGGCAATTCCAGCGGGGGTCTTCTCTTCGCGAATTCCGTGGTTCGATTCAATCTCCACCGTTCTCGTTTCTTTTCCAATCTTTCCTCTAAAGGGTGCTTCCTTCCTTCCTGTTCCCCTAATCCCTCGTTTCGATCTCGATGGACTAATCGATCGTTTTCTTTCTTTCTTTCCTTTTTTTCACGGCTTAATTACCGTGTCTTCCTTTTCCTTTTTTTCCTCGTAGACATTTTCGTGCGGATTTTTCGTTCTTTTGCTCAGAGACGTCTCGATCTTTCGATCCTTTCTCGCGCTTGTTCTATTTTTCAAGACCTCCGCCGGCACCCCCTTTGGCCACCCCTCGCGTAGCCCAGTTCCAGGCAGTTTGGACGGCGCGGGCCACCAGGAAGTTACGGTTGTCTAAACGGTTCTAACGCTCCTCGATCGATCCCGTGACTCGGGCGCAGGGTGCACACAGCGGTCTCTGTTCGGGGAGCTTTCACCAACTGGACGCGGCGATGCGGCCAATTTTCGGCAGACTGCTGTTCTTTGACTTCGACGTTGGAATTGCCGGAGTTTGGTTACCGTGAACGGTTCTAGACAGGATAGCCGTTTGGAAAAGAGCGATAGAAGAGTTGTAAATGGAATTGCTGTTGGGTGAATCTTTAGCGAAATACTTCGTTAACCCTTTGACTGTTAAATAATCCTGGTCGAAGTGCTTCGTGTGGACGGTGCTCTATTAGCAATTGTGATGCTCTAAATAAGAGCGAGGAAAGGTTGACAAACGCATATACGCGTCCATAATCCACGTGATATTCTTTAGCCAGAGACGCGACCATAGGAGACAAAGGGTTAAGAGTACCCATTAGTACTTCGACTTATTCCTTTGCTTTTTGAAATGCCGTCGAACAATAGGTCCTAGTTTCCATCTTTCAAGTGAAATCGCGATGGAATTGCAAATCGAATCGAATATTCATCTTCCAAACGGAATTGCCACGGGACCAATTTGGAACTGACCGCCGAAAAGCAATTCCAAAGTCTTGCGTCTTCACGAGATTCCAGCCTTAAGATCAATGTCTCCTCGTTAGCCACGCGAATTCCATTGTTTCCCCGTCGCGACCGCTTCGTCGCCGCGAAACGTTCGGCCATTGATACGCAACGTTAACTTATCGTATCGCAATTTCCTCCTAACTCGCGTCTACTTTTCCTCCTTCCCCCTGCTCGCAATCGTCAGGATCCTCCACGGTATCGTTTCGTATCGACGCCGCACCGACTCAGCTATTATCTCATTTCGTGCACGGCGATTGCACGGTCATCCCGCGAAATTATCGAGGAAAGAAGCTCGAAGAGCGGTCGTAGACGAGCAGAGATTGCAACGGTGAATAGGATCTCTCAGTAACCGAATAAATATATCGCGAAACGGCAATTATCGTGGCCCGATCGCACAATGCTCGCTCCTTTTCGGTGCTGCACGCGCGGAAACGAGCGCCTCCCCGACGCGTCCTCGTCGTCTTCGATAACCGCGGCTGGTAGAACAATCCCTGGAACGTCCCCAGGAAACGGATTATCGACCATCCATCCCCGTCCCCTTCTGGGGGCGGGAGGGAACGGGTACTCGTCTCGTGAAAGCAACCACGCGACCACAATAACAACAACAATAAGAGGGACGAAACGAACGAAATTCATGCATCCCGAGCTTTTAACGAGTATCGCTCGTACGGGATTTCTTGGCCGACTTTCACGGCTATTATAAGCTCGAGTATTTTCATTATACATTTTCTTCTTTATTTTTTTCTTCCTCCTGCTCCACGGCCACTTCGCATTGATACGCCGCGCCTCTTGTCTCCCCACCCCACCACCCCCCGGCCATCCGTCCGCGACTACCTCCTCGATGGATCTCCGTTTTCCACCCCACCGATACAGCGTCGCGGATCGGCGTAACGATCCACTTATGGAAAATGCCACGGCAGAAGAAGAAAGGCTCTCGCCGCTTCTACTCGGACATCAGCTCCTCTCCTCCTCCCCTGTTCCCTCGAACCGATCCCACCCTACTGTTCGACCACCTCTTCCTCCTCGTCCCGACGCACCTCCTACTACTTTGCTGTTTTTCTGTTTCTTTTCGGAGAGAATCCTCTTACAACGCTCTATAGCGCCGTGGATGAAGGTTCTTCGTTGGATGGAACGCTCTCCTCTTCTGTTTTATGAAATCTCGCAGCTGTGCTCCCGCGCTAGCGTTTATTGTACAGCGTTCATTCAAAAGTTCGGACGTAACTGCCGGAAATATTGTTGGGCAGAAATATCATTAGGTTCGAGGGTCGATCAGTTTTCACTGTGTGATATGGTTACCCTTTGAGTTCAGTGAAACGCGGGTGGAATATATCATAGGGGTGGTATTTCTTTTTCTAGGAGCTAGTGTAACAATGACTACGGTATTCTTGGGTTACTTCCTAAGCTTGTAAGTTTAATTTGTTCTCTTTGGAAGCTTGACGATCTAATGCGAACCTTCAACCTTAACGAGAGGGGTGCGAGGTGTCATCAAACACTGTAGTATTCTTTTCGTTCCACTTTCAAGCGACCAGAATATAATACCACGATCCTTACGAGAATACGTAAAGTCTCCAGAGAAAGAGAAAGATGCATATGCACAGAGATGCATACACACACTCAGAGATACTCTCTCTCTCTCTCTCTCTCTAATAAAATGAAAAGAGAGCAGGAGAGAGATGCATATACACAGAGATACAAACTCTCTCTCTGTTAAGATAAAAAGAGAGCAGGAGAGAGAGAGAGAGAGAGAGAGAGAGATGAAGCAGCGCAGCGAGGCCATCGTAACGGGAGCATCCGACCGCCAATTAATTAGCCAGTTAATTAAACATTTAGACGCCGCTGGCGGTCGCCTAAAATTTAATTCGCCCATTAATTAATGCAGCCGCGGCGCGCGGGCGGCTGTTCGAACGGAGCAGCCAGCAACTGGATGGAAAGGGGCGAGGGGGGGGGGCAAGAAGCGGTGGGCAGCGGGAGGGTGGGACACGGGTGGAAAATGCATTATTACCGGGGCTCGGTTCTCAGGTATTCATATTCGGACAAAACCGATAGAGAGCTCGCGCTTATCGGCGAATTTTTTTATCTGGAACGCTCCTCCACGGGAACACTGAACACCGTGGGAAGGGTGGCGGTAATTCCGTGTATCGGAGAAAGACCAACAGTACCGAAGGGACCAGCGAACGAACAAGCGTAGAGGGAAAAGAGAGAGAGAGAGAGAGGCAAAGAGAGTGGGGGAGAAAAAAGGAGGTAAACGAAATAAAGGAGGGAGAGGAGAGCGCGAGCCGAAGAGAGGCAAACGGTAAAAAAGAAACTCATTAACGGGCCCCGGTGGAGAGGGATCCGTTTCGGTGGTGGAAGCGAAGGGGGAGGGGGCGACGGGCACATGTGCGCATAATGATCTCCAGCTATGGCCAGGTTATGTCGGCCGCGGGCCGAAAGGTTGCCTTTAATTAGCATAACTACCGCGTACCAACGTTAGCCGGAACGTAGCCCGTGCTAGCTCTAGCTGGCCAGCTCTCTAACTCTCTCTCTCTCTCTCTCTCCCTCTGGCTCTCTCTGCCCGTGGTATGGTGGTAATATGCGCCCCGACTAGTCCTTGAGTTATTGCCTGATCAATAATCTATATGTAGCCGGCAACAGTGGCGTGCTGCTGCACACCGTGGGGCGAGAGAGCCGGTGCCTCTGCGTCCGCGTTTAAGCGGCCATCGTGCGCTCTCGCAGCCACGCCGGCTCTCTAAGCTTCCACCGATGAATATTGCAGCTGGGGTATCGCCTGGCCCGGCCGATAAATCTTCGACCTCCTTCCGTGCGAAACAAACGGACGGGACGAAAAAATGTTGCACGACGAAAAGCGCGGAAGTTCGTTGAACGAAGGAGGGGGGAGAGCGAGATGGGGAGGCGGGTGGTTATTCTGCGTGAAAAAACTAGTCGAAAATGTGGGATAAGATTTTTCGATTGGACGCCTGGTTTTTAGTGAAACTTGGTTTGAAGTTTCGTGGGCTGTGCGCGTTTCTGTCTGACTAGTTTCGGTCCTATACTACTTGCATTCTCTGAACTCGACAGTAGTGAGCATCGTAATTAATCGGGTAAAGCGTGAGCAGTAATTTATTATTCTTTAAAGAACATTCAACCTGCGATAAATTTACAGTATCTTAGGTTTAACCCTTTTTGCACTCTTATGTTAACACAAATTTAGAAGATCCATCTACAACAAAGCTTGAAAGTTATGTTTAATATAGTTAATAAGAAAAAAATAAATAGTACTCAAGGAATTGTCCTTTGAAGCAAATTTCAGATAAAGCACCTAAAATGCTAGGTAGTTATTGGTAACAAAATTGAAAAATAATTCGTAGTGCAAAGGATAAAATTGCTTTTCGAGTCACCCCTCCCCCCGAATTTTCGAGTTCGATTATCACCGAAACAGGGCACCGTGGGGCAAAATTTTATTTCACATCCTCGACTCGTTTCTGCACGTGGAATAACTTTCTGTCCGTTTCCGCCACCTGTGCCGGAGCACCCCGTGCATGTGCAAGGGGTGGTAGAGAGAGAGCCAGGGGTTGGAGGATCGGCGGGAGGGGTCGGACGAAAACAGAACTGGGCTAACTTCCGGTCCACGACTGGAACAAGCATTAAGAGGTATTAGGGGTGCACCGGGGTGCCCGTGTCCGTGTGTACATATTATTTCCCACCCTTTCTCGTTCCTACAGCACTGGGGAATAACAATGATCTCTCTCTCTCTCTCTCCCTCCCTCTTCCTATGTCTCTCTTTTTTTTCTTGCCGGTTTATTTCTACCTCGGTTTTGTCTAGTGCTCCCTCCCACACGCTCTCTACCCTTCGTGGAGGTGGAATGGAAAAATGCTTCCGGCTGCTGGTCGAACGTATCGCCGAATTTTTTCGTCTAGGTTATATCGGAGCTCGCTGTCGATTTTTCTGCTGCTGGCAAAAATGCTTGCTCGCTGGATGAAGATTACGTGCACTTAGGTCGGGGGTGGATGAAGGGGGAGAGGGGCAGGGGATTTCCGTGCGCTAGCTACTGGTAGAGAAGTTTGGAACCGGTCGATTTTATTGATCTTATATTATTCAAATAGGTAAACGAAGCTTTTTGTACCGTTCTCCTCTATGACTAGACGTTTAATCGTAAAAAATTTGTATGGCTGTTCCGATTTCTTTGGAATTGTTTTATTACCACTAACGCGATAGTTTAAACGTTGAATTATGGTGTGAACTTAACAAGATTTCTCTTAAAATTTCGAAATGCTATGTTATTCATTTTTCACGCTCAAACGATGTAATTTTATATAATTATTATATCGATAACTCTATTAATCGAATTGTCAAACATGTAGTTGATCTAGGTGATACTTTCTCCCATGATATTTCGTTTACTGAACATAATTACTAAATGCTAAATTTAATTAAAAAAAAAAAAAAAATTAAACTAAACATAAACATTGTAGTCTACATTTAAGCGTTCTTTATTGTACTCAATCTTCTCGTTTCAATTGAACTCTTACAATTGCTTTTATTCTATTATGTATACACTAATGGGTTTATACCCGTAAAATTAATAAATTAAGATCAGAATTGAAAAATTTATAATAACCGATTTTGAAGCAAGCACTATGAAAACTGGAATTCAAAAATACGCGTTTCAACGTCTTTGGAAAATCAACTCCCAAGAGGGTAAAATAAGGGATGAAAGTTTGTTTGAATGTCCGCCAATTTTGAAGCAAGCGCTATACAAAAAATAAACGTGGGCAACAGCTAGTCTTATATAGGATAGGATGGACAAAAATGATTTATCTTGGCGCGCGCGCGCGATCGAAATCGCGACGGTGTCGCGCGGATTACGGTCTGACCTATATCGACTGTTTCTACTTCCACTTAGCCCCGCAGTTTCGATATTCTGAGCGCCTAACTCGAAACGAAATACCGCTTCGCCGTTGTACCTCCGCGGGTTATCGTTATTGTAGAATTAATTCCTGGAACGTTGTTAATGTACATGCAGCAAGAAACTCGAAACGAGAACCAAATATCTATACATATACGTATACACGTGTAACGGAAACTTTCAACATTTTCAACTTAACGCAATTGTACACCCTTCGTCTATGCTTTAAGTTTACGTTACAATTACAAAATAGATCCAGCTGTTACCATCTGTTTAGTTACCACGAGATGTATTTATTTTATTTCATTTGTTTATACCAAAACGAATCAATGGTCCATTTAAACCATACGACAAATTTACAGATAAATAAAAGAGCGTAGCTTGATTTAATTTAATTTAATGTTATTTTACCATTAAATGGGAAAGAATTGGAAACCAGGAATTATTTGTCTGTAGGCAGTCTGTATTTGTTTCGTTTGCTACGAACAATCGTAATAATTTTTTCTTTTATTTTTACTGTATCACTTCCTTATAAACGTTGTTTACCCGCCAAATAAATAATAATAGTTTCTCTGTTACGAACAAAATAGAAGCGATAGACTCGATCCACGCTCCAAAAACGAAGAATTCACTGGTGACGAAGATTCTGGCGCGACGCTGACTCGATATCGATTCGAGTCGGTGGCGTTTCGCGAAGCAAGCTCGTCAATTCCGTGTTCGACGTCACTCGAGCTCGTCAATTCGCGTCACCGTACAACGAAATCGATTCTCGTTGGTCCGCGAGCCGCCTAATCACCACAATAATCATAAATAATGGCCGGGCCACCAGTTACCATTACACGGTACGCGCGATAATTCGGACTTGGCAGCGCGAAATATTAACATGGCGGCGAGGACGAGAGAGAGAACGAGAGAAAGAGAGAAATAGGTGGATAAACAATGAGAGGGTGAGGGAGGGGAGAAGAGAGAAAATCAGAGACAGAGAGTGAGCTACTTAAATAGTGAGAGGTGGAAGAGAGAGAAAATCAAAGAGAGAGACAGAGAGAAAGAGAGAAAGAGAAAAATAGGTAGATAAACGGGGAGAGGATAGAAAATCATATAGAAAGATGGAGGAGACAGAAAATCAAAGACGGAGAGAGAAAGAAAGAGAGAAATAGAGAAATAGGTAGATAAACAGTGAGAGGGTGAGGGGGAGGTGGAGGAGGGAGAAAATCTGAGAGAGAGATACTTAGGTAGATAGTAAGAGGGTGAGGGAGAGGTGGAGGAGAGAAAAATTCAGAGAGAGACGATCGTAGGAAATGGCATAAAAATGTGGGACACGATCGAGTGCGGCTTGGACGAACGCGAAATGACCCCGAAACGTCGCGGTAAATCTGATTACGCGCTAATTACTCGTTACGTCGTTAAACTTATCATCGGATTTACGCGACTATGTAAGCGTCGACGGCTGAGTATTTCGTAGCGATCGTGAGGGAGAAAAATTTTGAAAAATAGTTCGATCTATGGCGGCTGGGATGGAGTGACGATCACTGGGTCATCGAGGGGTGTTCTTATTATGAGTCAAAAATTATGAAAGTGATCAAAGTTAAAAATTCTTTTCTTAAATTTATATCTTCACTTTTTAAGACTCGACTGATTTTTCATACGATTAAAATCACTGTCTTTAAATTTTCGATTTAGATCATTTTCATGATCATTAGTCACGCGATGGCACCGTGAATCATTGGTGTATGAATAATTACTGAACGTGTGTCGCGCTCTTTAAATCGTTGATCAAAGAGAGGTAACAAGCGATAGGTGAAATTAGGGAAATTGAAAATTGAACGAAGGGTTACCTCTATTGATCGAATTTATGGTACGAATTGAAATCGAGTGAATTTTAGTTTCGGGCTAACTTTCGATTATTTCCTCTTCGGGATTGGGATAGTTAGGAGAGCGCTTTGTTCTCTCTTTTCCTCTCGTTTGTTGTTGAAAGTAATGGAACGGCACTCTCTCTCTCTCTCTCTCTTGCTACTCTTTCTATTAGAAATAATCGAACTCGGTAATTCCACGGCATTCTTTCCGCCACGGGGAATCGATTTTGGCATTCACGGTATTGTTTCCATTAAGGGCACTCAAACTCGCTATCTCCACGGCGTTCCTTCGATATTCGCCTCGATAATCGCGGACTGCCTCCCATTAGAAATAATCAAACCCGCCGCGCAGTTTCCCTCAATATAATTCCCTTCTTTTTCTTTATATTAAAAACAATCAGCCCCGACTATCCTCCGGAAGTCTCTAACCGATACCCCGTTGCTTCCTGTTCAAGGGATGAAAGACCGTCAGAGTGCAGCGATCGAAAGCCAAGCAATTTTGCGGGCAGAATTTCTGTATTACACAGAAGCAAATGTTACACGTTATTTGCATATTTTTAACACTTAGCTATTCATCCTATTTAATTTTGTTATTAGTTAGTCTTGAACTAGGGTTGTTCACAGTTCATCAAATGCATTTTCTGCTCCATCAGAGTACAATTTTTAATCAATTCAATACTAGCTCAATGAATGGCAGAGGAAAATATGGGAGATCTCTTAATTCGGTTGTTTAAGTGTTAATGACACTTATCCAAAGTATAAACTTAACCCTTTACCCTGAAAGTGCACTCGATGAACTGTGAATAACGATAGTTTGAAACTAACTAATAACAAAAGTAAATAAAATCCATGGCAAAGGAAAGAATGGGAGATCTCCCCATTTAGTTGGCAAAGTGTTAATAACACTTGTCCTCAGTATATAAACTGAACCCTTTGCGCTGAAAACGCACTTCATGAACTGTGAACAACAATAGTTCACGATTAAATAATAACAAATGTAAATAGAATCAATGACAGCGAAAAGAATGGGAGATTTCTCTATTCAGTTGGTTAAGTGTTAATAAACACTGATATTTTAACACACTTCTCGGCATTTTTATTTCCCAAAAGACCTGTTCCCCGTCCCGTGAAAGTTAACGTACGAGAAGAGTCATCGCGGTGAAACAATCGAAACGAGGGCACGTTAATGGGGAACAGGAACCGGAAGATCGTATCCTGAGCAAAAATTCGTGCACGCCAGGGTTCAGCGAACCCCGGGGATCGACGCGTTATCGTCATCCTTCGATTCCTCACGTGTGCGTCGGGCCTACGGGGGGTTGAACGGGGGTCGTTCGAGGGATGGAGGATGAAACGAGAGCAAAATAGAGGATGGAACGAGGGCGAAGCAGAGGAAAAGGGGGGGTGGGTGGTGGAAGAAACGCGACCAGCGATAACGAGCAGGACAGAGGCGAAAGAAACGGGGGGTTGTCGATCGGGGATGGGATGAGGGGGTGAATTGGAGTGCTATCGAGGATTCCTTGCATTTCGTAGCCCCGGAGTGTACCGGTGGCTACTAATTTCGAGGACGGCCAGGTACAGAGAGACGTCGCGGTGGCCTGCGACGCCTGTTCGAGGAAAAAACCAGAAGGGGTTGGCGGAAGGAGGACGCAGGGGGGTGGCGAGCGATCGGAAATGGGGATGGGAAACGGCCGAAGAGGGAGGGAGAGGCGAACGAGACCGATCGCGCGAGAAAGCGAGGAAGATGCAGGCCAGAGGAACGAAGGGCGAAAGGGCCAGAGAGCGGGTGGGTTCCAGAGGGGGGTGGAGGAAGAGCAGAGGGAAAAAGAAAGCCGCCGAGCGACCAGTCCGGTTCTGGTTCGACGCAGTTCGGTTCGGTTCCTAGCCAGTAAGCGGTAGATTAAAGAGAAATGGCTACACGTTCATATTGATTTTTGTCCTCAGTTCGCGGGTGGATACGAGAGAGGGTGAGGGTGGCTGGTCGAGGCTGACGGTGAGGCGAGCTCACTCAGGAGGAGTAGGAGGAGGAGGAGGTAGAGGAAGAGGACGAGGAGGAGAGGGCGAGAAAGAGGTAGCCTCTGTGTGCCGGAGAAAGAGACACAGAGGCCACCGCTCTGTCCTCCGCTCTAACGTGCTCCCTCTCCCTCCCAACCCGTTCTCGCCTCTCGCTTTTCCACCCTCTTTCCGTTTCCTCCCTCTTTCTCGTCTCCGCGCCTCTGTGCGCGCCTCTCTGGCCTCTTTCTCCTCCCTCGTCCTTCCCTTGCACTCCATCCCTCTGTCTCACTTTCTCGCTCTCTCTTACGCGTCTCACCCTCTGTCCGCTCTCTCCGCCATCGCCACCCACCCTCTCGCCGCTCACCCCCCTCGATCGAGAACGGAGGTCTTTCTCCGTCGTTCGCCTCGCGTTCTCTCTCGCTTCTCTCGTGCCACCCTCACCGGCTTCCTCCCTCGCCCCTCCTCCTCCTCCTCCTCCTCCTCCTCCACCTCTGCCAAGCGGCTTCTCATCCTACGTCCCCCTCCCTGCCCCTCTTCCCGCTACCCCGCGTCCCTCTAACCGGCGCAGGCCGCGGTGCCCGCTATTCGAAGCCCTCTTTTTCTTTCCCGGCGCATTCACTGCCTCCCGGACTCCATCCTTGTCCCCGTTTCATCCGACGCGGTCTGTCAGTCGGGCGGACGGGGGGCTGGCTGCCTCAACCCCCCTCACCCCCGGCGACCGGCTGAAAACTCGTCAAAAAATATACATTCCAGGACGACCGGCAATACGTCGATGCTTGTAACCAAACGCGTGCTGAACGTCGGCTGGAAACTGAGACGAATCCAGAGGGGGTAGAAAGAGAGAGAGACAAAGATAGAGAGGAGGGTAGTAGTCGAGAAGGATGGGGGGTTTGAGCGACGGAGAGGAGACCCGGCTGAATTGATAAAAAAAGAGAAACAGCGGGAGGGTGGTATGGGGGTATGGACTGATAACGATGCAAATTTTCCAGGTATCTGCCTACTAGGGAACACAGGGCTCGCGGTTATTCCGTTCGGGGGACGCGGCAAATGAAGTTGAGAACGTTTCGCAGGGGGGTGGGGTGGTCGGAAGGGGTTGCTCGAAATGGAAGGTCCGATTAGCCGCGTTTCACGTATCGCGTTGCTGTCGTTCCGTGGACACTGGCGCGATTACGATCCACCTGCCTTCGGGGGTCGTTAGGGGATGTTAGATTGTGGGTCACGAACGGGGATCCGTGGGTTTACTTTGGAAACCGTTGTACGTCTATCTTTGCGCTACTTACTCGATACGAATTTAGCACGGTCTTCGGTTTCTTCGATTTTAATTGTGTTGTTCGTGATAATTCGAGCCCAGAAATTCAACCCCTTTACCCAATTTTGATTCGACGATTTCTATTATTGTGATCGTTTACTTTAGCACTTTTGATACAGTAGTGGACAGAGTTTAAGACAATAGGACAATGTAGAATATAGTTTCATAGTATGCAAATATTCTTGATCTACTTATTTTTATCATTATTATAGTAGAACACTATTTATTGATTAGCATAGAATACAATTCTTATTTATCTTGCTATTTCTTATTAATTAATTTATTTGTTTTGTTTCACCCTTCGGTCTTAAACTTTTGCCCGCTACTGTACGCCAACCCCTTCCCTCGATCCTGCTTACGCGATAATTTATGCATACGAACACCTAAATCATTCGTGACCGAAAACTGTTTTCAATCTTTATCATGGTTTGACTTTCAAATTTCTATAAATGCTAATGGGGGTAGTTTGAGGTAGGTGAAGCTTGCTTGATATTCAGGGGTAGTTTTCTTTTACTCTCCTGAATCCTTCGTGGGATCTCTCGGTTCAACGTATCTCCTTAGGGGTCTCTATTTGCGGAATCAGGCTGAGCGATCGAGTGGGGCGGGGGAGGGGTGGTTTTTTCATGTCCCCGACAAACAATCAACCGCGCGCGACGAGCGTCGTTAGCTCCCTTCGCTCGCGATTTCATTGTCTCCTCGGTTGCTGAACGATCAAAACGCCTGGAACGACGCTTCGAGGGGGATTAGAACCCGACGGCTCGTCCGTTGCACCCTTTCACCCTTCTTCGCCATTCGATATGCTTATTAGAGAAAGGGAAAGGTGTCTTCTTCGATGCACTTCAACCCCGTCGCACAAAGAGCCCGGTTTTTGTTCTACCCTAACCCTTTGAGGGGCCTGTCTTAGAATTATTCTGAGAAACAGGAAGTATCCTGCTTGCAAATTCAACCCTTTCTTCCTCGTTTGTGTTGTATTTTGACGATAGATGTCCCTAACATGAAATTTGTTGCGACGATCTCTGGTGACATTCGTGGCACATTTATTTTTGTGTAACCGTTTGAAGCGTGATAATTAAAAAAAAAATATATATATATATATAATATAATTTAGGGGTGTTAATCATTGCTAAGTAAAAATTTACAAATAGCTAGACTTCAGGATGATAATAGAACGGATAATTATTTCAAAGAAATTTCTATCGAATATGAATAAAAATTTTATTCCTAACAAAGATGTAATAAGACGAAAAAAATGTTTGCACATAAACTTAATGGGTTCTTATACTCGTAAATAAATAAATAAATAACAATCTCTTTCCATACTATCTACAAATTGTTAGTTATTATACTCGTGAAGGGGTTGAAAATTGTTCCCAAGCGTATCTCAAACTTTTCGACGGATTTCGGCTCTCCACGAGCGGAATCGTGGATCCCGCCAAGTCTTGGCGATCGATTCGCACCACGGCGGCCACGCAAGCGAGTCCTCTCGTCCATAAACACAATTCGACCGACCTTGCGGTTCGCATTCTAACTCCTGTCGCGGCCGCCGCTAACGCAATTATTGCGGGTCCGGAAATTGCACGTATGGAAAATCTAGTTTCGCCCCTCCCTCCCGTAATTCACTGTCATCCGCTCGAAATCGTTCTCCGCCCCCTCCACTACCCCTGTCCTTTTCCTTGTCTAATTAACCAACCGAAACATAAAAAGAAAAATACGTTCGAACTGTCAACTCGCGAAAGACGGGAACACATAGAGGTCTACAGTAGCGGGCAAAAGTTTAAGACGACAGAACAATGTAAAACATAATTTTATGGTTCTAAAATATTGTTCATCTATTCATTTTTATTGTCATTATGGTAGAACACTATTTATTCATTAGCATAGAACACAAATTTTATATATCTTTTATTTATCTGCACTGTTCTTTCTCATTAATCACTAGACTACTGTGGGTGCTTATAAATTTTGAGTTTGTGACACTGAAAGCTCCCATAGACGCTTATCATAGGCGCCCTGATATTTACAGTAGTAATTCGATTCAGAATGCAAAGAAATAAATAATATTTAGTTTTAACGTAGTCAGAAATTCAGTTTTTTCATTACTAAATTATGTTTTCACAAAAATGCGGTAGATGCAACAGGCGCGTCTCAAAGTCTGCTGTAGTCCAAGGGTTAATTAATTAAATTATTTTCTTTAATCCTTTGGTCTTAAACTTTTGTCAGCTACTGTACGTTCGCTTCCTTCGAGCGTCGACTCTCTCAGTAGCGAAAATTCGTGAGTCCCCTATTGGGCGGGTGGATTCAAAAGGATCCCCGGGAAAATCGTCGGAGAAGCATCGGTGATCGAGCATCGTCGACGGTCGCAGGGGCGGGGGGGAGGGACGCGCAGCCGAACGAACGAATAGAAACGAAGAAGGAAAGAAATAGTAGAAAGAAATAAAAAAAGGAAAATATCACACGAATATAATTCTAGCCGGCTGAAAGAGAGCTCAGCGAGGAGGGTGGAAATGGGGTGGTGAGGGGGGAGTGGGTGGTTGGCGGTGGATCGGACGGTAGGGTTGGGCGAGGCTCTGCCGGGCAGAAATAATTTCTTCGTTCGTCGCAAGTTCGACGTGGACGGCAAGGGGGTGTAGAGGAGAGGGGGGGTGGGTGGTCTTCTCTGGCGGAACTTGACAAATTTTCAATAAGATCGCTAATTGGCCGGTTATTTCATCCCCCGCGAAAAAGAATTCAGTGACGCCGGACTTGGCGGTCCCTCCCCCCTATGGCCACCCCTCCTGGCCAACGTCCTCCTCTTTCCTCGTCCTCCTCCGTTTCCGCCACCCCCCACGCTTCCTCTTCCTGTTCCTCTCCTCCACCCTTCAGCCAGCCGCCGCTGGCCCGATATTCCCGCTCATATCCCCCGGCTATCAATGTATAGCCGCGTTATCGATCGGGTCCGGCTTTCATTTTTTGCTTATTTGACTTTTCGGCCCGGGCTTTCGTCCGTTCGTTAGCTCTTCTTCGAGGGCCATCGAACGACGCCCCACCGCAAATAATTTTCCAGATAAGCCAGCGCAAGCCCGCGTCGGGCCCGGCCGGAAATTTTTCGCGATCACAGATCCCTGGGTCTCCCGGAAAAACGGGGGGCGCCAGCTTTGATCGGAGCTTCTTCTATTTTTTTTTTTTTTTGGAATCGCCATCGTCTTTGAACGGGTTTTCTTTCGAATCAGACAGACATACGGGTTAAAACCGCACTTTTAAGCATTTTGGTGCACATGGCAGGAGACGCTGGAACTTAAGAGAGTTCCTCGAATTGATCAGTCGATCACGGGGGAAACGCATCCGTTGGGATTTTGAAACACGCGAGAGGGACACAAAGGGTGGAGAAAATTTGTAGGAAACGTAAGATAATGGTTGTGGCAGTTCAAGTCTGTAAGATTGTTGGGAATATTACTGTAGGGTATTAACAGTTAATCAACCGAATGGAAGATCTCCCCGTTTGGTTGGCTAAGGGTTAATATGCTTCAAGATATAAACCACTTTTTGTTTAATATGTATACTATCTTAACACGGTATAGCTCAGAGGTCAGAAGACAATTGAATACGCAGAACCTCGAAGCCGTCTATTTATACAATGCAATCTTAGCCTAAAATGACAATAGATGTCGCGGTTAATGCTATTTGCTCCTACAAAGATGAAGAACATTGGACAACTGATCCAAACTGCGATAAGTTAATTCTGCGTACACAAATTTTGTTCATTTGCAAATGTTCCTTTGAAATGATTAACGTTTCCTTAATACGAACCGTTTAAAATTATCCCTGTTCCCGTGTAACCTCTAACTTCCCAATCCTCTCGTCTACGACTACCGATCGGATCCCAGCAGAAGCAGCCGCGGCAATTTCCGAAACCGAGAACCACCCCCTTCGACCGGTCGTTCGAGTTGTCGCGGAAAAATCCGAAATGAAAAATTCCCGGGCGGAAATAACGCGTTCCTCCGGCGCGCGCAACGGCCAACTTCATCGATTCCTCGATCGATCCCGCGGCTTACAATTACCTACCCCAAATCCACCCCTCCCGTCGGCCCTTTTTACAAGCGAGCCGAGGCACCGCAGCCTTCGGAAGTCCGCCGGTATTCCGGCGTATTATTAATAAAATATTATAGAACGCTCGATAAAGAGAAAAAAAAAGTGGCTGGCCAACCAGCCATAGAGAGAAAGATAGAGAGAGAGGGAGGGAGGGAGATACGATTCAGGCGAGGGGTGGTTGAAGGGGGTAAGGTTCGAGGCAGAGGCATGGATAAACCACGGATACCCTCTATAGACTGGCTCGCGCGCTGCCTGAAAGAGAGGAGACGACCGTGCCAGGAGAGACCGAAACCAGGTGGTAGCAGAGGGTTGGGTGGGGGTTGCGGAAGGGTGAAAAGGTGGTGTGCACGGCCGTGGGGGTCGGGGGGAGGGAGTTCTGGAGTTCGAGCGATATATTGCGACTAAACCAAACTGACGGAATGCCAAAACTTTTTTGTAATTAAATTTTTCACCGCGGTAGAAAAGCCTGCTGGCAGCGGGGCGGAGGGTTGGGGGCAGGGGGTGGCGCGGCCGACGCGCACATACGCGCGCACGCATACACACAGGCCAACGTATTGCGCGGCTGTTTTTCGTCGAGAACGCGCGCATTTTTTCTTTCCTACCCCACGGTTCCACGTTTCTCTATTTTCTTTCGTCGTTCTCCTCTCGTTCCTTTCCTCCTTTGCAGACCCTCTCCTCGTCCTCCTCGTCGGGGCGACAATCCCCGGGTCCGAACACGGTTGCTTCCTGTTAATGGGTTACACGGCCCATGGCACGGACTCTCCCGGGAAAAATAATAACGGTTTCGAAGGCTGCATGTGCTTTGCTCGTTTCACGGTTTTGTGTCCGGATCGTGCTTTTCGTTCGATTCGAGGGTGCAGGTTGATTGAGGGGGTTGATTGCAGTTAGGGGTGGACGGTTCGGTGTGGGTGCACGTCTTGGGTTTTGGCAATGGTCGTTTGATCGTGTTAAGTCTGCTGGAGATACTTTGATCGGAATGTTTTAAGGAACCCTTCTTTTTAACCCCTTCAATTAATAGTATTAAACATTCACAAATAATAATATTAAAGTCATACAAAACAATCTTTATTCGTTTCAGAAGTAATATAATTTTGATTACAATATTTATATTATTAATTTTAGTTGGTGCGTGAGAGGCACACTTACAGTCATAAGGGTTAAATATCATAATGTATAATGATTTTCTTTTCTTTTTTCGTTTTCCGGATTACGTACAATACTTTTGTGTGAATCAAAAGGGCCTAGTAGCCCTTAAATGAATAATAATAATTCCACGAAATACCAAAATACAGAGATGTTGAAAGGTACCACACAGTTTAATACCCGTTACAGTTATTTCAACAACCGTTCCCTATCGAACCACCCCCGTTCAGCCTAAAATCATCCCTCGAAATTACCGGAAACCATCGTTCCTAATTAACCAACAAACACATCAGCCTCCGGTATCGCGTTTCCTGGAAAAATCCTCCAATTACCATTATCCGCCATTAACCACCATCGTGCACCTCCACCCAGTTCTCCCTTGTCCGTCAAAATCACAGAGAACCCCGTTCGTTCGGGCGCGAGTCGCGAATATCCGGCGTCGATACCGCGATCGATCGTGGCCGGAAGAAAATTTCATCCGCGGGGAAGGTGAACGAGACGAAAACGAGCAAGAAACGCCACCGACCAGCGATGGTCAAGGGGGTTGGCGGGGGAGGGAGGGAGGGAGGGTACTGGTCGTTGGTTGGCTCACGGAACCAACCGTTCCGCCGATGGATGAAAAATGTGTAATTTTTATTAATTGTACCTTTATTAATTTCCACCGGCCCAGTCCTCCGCGCCTAGGTAACGGTGGTCGCGTATAGGGGGGTTGGGGGTGGGTGGGGGGTGGAAGCGTTACATGCATGTAGTTATACACGTGTGTAGGTACACCTCTGTTCACAAGCGCGAGGACAGCAGAGTTTCGCGCGAAACGTGATCGTTGCTTTGGATTATCTGACTTTCACGATATACAGTAGCCGACAAAAGTTTAAGACGAGAGGATAATGTAGAACATAGTTTCATGATATGCAAATATTGTTCATATACTTATTTTTACCGTCATTATAGCAGAACACTATTTATTCATTAGCATATAATGCAAATTTTATTTATACTGTTATTTCTTATTAATTAATTAATTTATTTCCACCCTTGGGTCTTAAATTCTTGTCCACTACTGTACCTTGTCGATTTTCCCATGGATAATTCAAAGTGTTTCTACTTAAAAAAACTCACAAAAAGGTCTTAATCGGTTCCCAATGATTTTCGTTTCCTTTGCTTAAAGAAACGTCACCCGAACCTCTCTGATCCACGTTAATTCACAACTATTTCGCGAACTGCTGTTGCATCGTACGATAAAATCGGTTCGTTGCGACACGAAACGAACGAGAGGCAGAATTTTCGTTAAAATTCTCGCTCGAACCACTTTCACGATCACCGTGCTTACGAACGCGAGTGTACGTCCAGTTCGTGGCCGCAATAATGGCCCCTCGGCGTCGACTCCATTTTCCTCGATCGAGAACGCGTTCCGTCTCGATGCCCCTGACAAAATTGTCTCGTCCCGATGCTTCTGATAAAACGGACCAGCTGCAGGCGTCCTCCGCACCTTCCCCAGCCCTCCCCAGTCGCCTTGGTCCCGTTGTTGAATTTAACGTTTCACCGTGGCTGATTTTTCGTTTCCCGGTTTTCCCAAGGTATTCTAAGAGAAAGCTTCCCAAACCACGTTTGAGGGTGTAATTGGGGTTGTTGGCCAGGTGATATTATCGGAACGCGGGGTTAATCGAGCTGCTGTGTGGGGCAGGAGGGGAGATTTTGGCGAATCGATGATGGGGGGCTTCAAGGGTGGTTTAAAGGGCAAATTTTAGGGTTGTAATTCATCGTGACGCTTGGCTGAAATTGTGTACTATGTACAGTAGCAAACGAAAGTTTAAGACGACAGGACATTCATTTTTATTGTTATATTAATATTATCATTCATTTTTAGTGTTATAGAACACTATTTATTAATTAGAACAGAATACAAATTTTATTTATGAATTAGTTGGTTTAATTTCGTTAACTGTTTAGTCTTAAACTTTTGTCCTTTACTGTATTATCGGGAGGTGAAGATTATACTTCCTTTTATTAAAAGAATCATATAAATTTAGAAGTTGTGTTTCGCTGTTCAAAAATATCAGAACGATTATCCTTACGGGGTTAGTTTCAACATTTTTACAAAAATACCTAAAATTATTGTAATCTATTATAATAGCACTTAAAATGACGTTCAGAACAACACCATCCTTTCAAATAATTTTTCCCCGATTCACCCTACTTCAGGGCTCGGAAAATCTCCCAACTTCCCCAACAATCCTCATCGAGTGGTTCGAAAAACCTCCTGCAGACGTTCTCCATACTCCAATCCCTCGAATCCTCCAAAAACTCCCCAGCACTTCGTCCCTCCTTATCCCCCTCCCCCGTTCTGTATATTCAGCTCAAATGTCCCAGCGTGCCCGACTTAGAAACCCCATTTCCAACCCCTTGGAGGACGTCAACCTTGCTCCCTTGGCTATTCTCCCGGCCGATCGTTGCCGGGAATAGATTGTAGCCGCGAATTTGGTTAAGAAATTTCACACGAGCTCCCGAATCCGAAAGCGACCCCTCCTCCGACCACCTACCCCCACTTCCCTCCCTCGACGCTGCTATCGAATTAACCCCGAAGAGCTGTCCCGCTCGCCTTTGTCGCGCCGCGTGTCCGCTTTGCCAATTATTCTCCTCTTTTGTGCGGAAGTAGCTGTATAACGTTACCGGTAACTCAATAACGAGCGAAAGGGCCGCCGGTAACCGAAACCGGAAGCGCACGCGAATAAGGAAACCCTCGAGGCTCCGTGCCTCGACGGTACGCTCTTTCTGTTACTTGTATACTGTATGCATGTGTGTATGTGTGTGTGTATAGGGAGGTTTGGAATGAATTCGATGGGAATTGGTTGGCGGAATGGGGAGGGGGTGATTTAGGGGTGGCTGGGCGAAGGCTTGGAGTTTTAATATAATTGTTGGTCACGAAGAGTAGCCTAGTCGGAGGACCTAGAGCTAGTGTGATGGGAATTTGTGAACAGGATTGGTAACACAAAACTTGGAAGGATGGCCAAGGTGTTAGAGTGAAGATTTGGTGTTTTGATTTGGAAACATTAAACTTGGGGGTATGGTGGAGTAAGATTGGGTAAAGATTTGGTGTTTTGATTTGGAAACACAAAACTTGGGGGGATAGCTAAGTGAGATTAGGCGAAGATTTGGTGTTTGGATCTGATTATGGTGAAGATTCGACTGATATTATTTGAGACTTAGGGTTTGTACAGATTCTGGAGTCACTTGGGGGTATCTAGGTATTTTCTTTTAGGTTCAGGTTAGGTTCAGATTAGATGCTAAGTTTCATCAGTGTGACTCTATGTTAGCAGTTAAATAACGCAAAAGTTGAGCCATGCTTCTTCGCAAGAAAGGGTTAGATTATTTAGAGTGTAATTCAGCATTGTGGATGCATGTCTAACTGGAGACTGTTAGAAACGGTTCCAAAAGGAACAACCCCTTCTAGCAGAAGGTTAAACAGGACACTAGTCCAAGGTCCTGTCGAAGTCGGAATTTATCGACGTTTCACTTTCCTTACGATGACCCGGATACCGGGCGTACCTGTGACGTGCACGATCCACGCCCCCGCGATAAGATCTTCCTCTTGGGACTACGCCAGCGGAAGTACTGCTTTAATGCTGATTAATCGTCCCTCGACTTCCTCTTAAAATGTCTCCAAACTTCCCTTTCTTTCCCTTTAACCCTCGTGTAACTTTCCTGCTTCAAAAGCGATCACTTTAGGATGTTCAGAAATTGTGCAAGACTTTATCACCACCCTATAGTGTTCACCGAGAAAAGCAAGACATATTCTGTTAACATAGATCGCAAAATTCATTCAATTTACTTATTTACGAACAAGAAACCCTTTCACCTACAAAAATTGTAGTTCATCTTGCGGAAATGACAAATTCCTATGCTTGTCGTTACTTGAACATCAAAATAATTATTAACAACAATTAATTTTTCATTAATAATTACGAATACCAAAGTTATGGTATAATTTTTTGCTATTTTTATATGTTGCATCACTATACTGAATTCTGTATGTACATATCTTCATATCACTCTTCTAAAAACTACGGTTTTTTCCATAAATTCAAATAAATAAATAAATAACCTTTTTTTCGAATAGGGTCTTCATTTTAACGATAATTTTGTTCTTAAAATTTTCAAGCAATTCGTATTCTTCCCTGTGCCTTCAACCCTGCCACGTTCCTCTCAATCAGTCATTTCCTAATTTTATTAAAAACAATTGCTAATTTGTAAAAGAATGATTCCTCAGCATAAAATTGCAAACAAACACCAAGTTATTGGTAACAGTCACTTTTTTTTATCGTACATGATTAATCAGTTTTCCTAGAGAAATGGTAACAAGTCTGGGACAAAAATGTCCCAGTAGTTAGACTGTAGTAGGGTTATCAAGTCTTCAGACCCACTTTTTAAACGGCCTGTACATCGAGAGCCGATCGAGATGCATCGAAGGATGGCTAGGAAAAATTTCACGAGGCCGAATATATACTCGAGGGTGGGCACCCTCGATGCACCCACAGGGTGGTTCCCTCGATCGCTGCGGTCGATCGAGACGCTCGAAGTCGTCGATCCTCGACGTCAGCCGGACGTCGCTCGTTTTTCAATGCATATTAATCACGCCGGGATCGGGCGGCCATTCATCAAACCGGCCGATTCCGAAAATCTGCTACGCAGCAAACCGCGCGGGCCCGCCTCCTCGACGCGTCACCGTCGACGAAAAAATCCGACGGAGCCTCCGTCGACGTTTCACGGAGGGGTAGTCGAGGGCAGGTCGATCGACTAGTTCCAATTTTCATTTTCTTTTCCTTTTTATTTATTTATTTTTACGAAATTACCCCTTTAAAGAATTGCAATGGAATTGTTATAGTGAGGCATTAAATATAATAAATGGCAACAGAAAAATGTAAAAATATTCAAAAGGAAGAGAGTCATTTATTTATTTATTTATTTATACGGGATCAACCCATTAAAGAATTGCAAGGGAATTGTTATAGTGAGGCATTAAATATAATAAATGGCAACAGAAAAATGTAAAAATATTCAAAAGGAAGAGAGTCATTTATTTATTTATTTATTTATACGGGATCAACCCATTAAAGAATTGCAAGGGAATTACTTATTTCTTAGGATATGTATATTAGAAATACTTAGTAGTAGTGAATCTGGTGTTAAGTAGCTGAGAGGTAGGAATTTCGTACTACAACCTACAGGGGGTGATTTTGAAAAAGAAGAAACAATTCAATTTACGGAGACCAATTAAAAGTTTAATGGGGCGAGGGGTAGAAAGTCACGGCTGTAACTTGCTAATTAATCAAGAAAGTCTTCGGTCGTACACAACCGATCACTTTTCAAAGGAGCATAATTGGGCTCGAATCATCCATGCTTCGAATGTACACAGACAATTTCCATACTTACTCCTGGGGGGATGATCTTCCCAAACAAATCTCTGTCGCACCTTCGCGCTCCTCCACTTTAGAAATCAATCCGACAAGCGAACCGCACCCCACCGGCCTATCGATACCCTCGAAGGAAGGAACGTCACCCCCCTGAAAGGGTTAATTAACCCGCGCTTTTCGAGCAGAAAAAATAATTCAGCCCGATTAACAGCCAAGAGCCTCCGCTCGATCGAGCCGCGGTATTCTCGTAGTAATTACAACCCCCACCAGTCGTCCCTTATATTTCAGGCAGTGGGCCGCAGAGAAATTCCAAATTTTTCTTCTCCCTCCCCCACACACCAACGTTACAATTCTATAGCGTCCCCTTTTCCCCTTTTCACACACATAGACAGATGTAAAAATAAAAGCGCGCTTGCACACACACACACACACAGGCACTCTCATCGTTCTGGTTTAATACCGGGGGTGTATTTTTATTCGCATAATTAGATACCCATCAATCCTGCCGATGGCAGTTCGCCCCGTCTGCCTCCCTTGCATTTATAATATATCGGGGTTGGACGGGGGTGAAAAATGCGAGAAGAAACCCGCTGAAAGCTCCATCACGCGAGCACAGGCAGAGGGAAAACCTCGTTGGGGTGGTTTTTCCGCGACGTCCACCGAGGAAAATTATAAATTATAAATACGCCCCGGACTGGGTGCAGCGATCGGTTTGGATTATGGTTTCATCGTCGAGGTCCTGGTTTTCAACGGGAGTTCAAGATTCGAATAGGGGTGAAGTTTGTAAGGGACAAGGGATGATTGGATGTTAGACACAATTTCGACAGTTTTTGAGAGAAATTATTATAATTAGAACACTTTTTCTTATCGCTATTACCAGTTTTAATTATTTCTCGTATCTTTGAATTAGTCGG
This sequence comes from Tetrapedia diversipes, assembly GCA_033822845.1. Taxonomy (NCBI): domain Eukaryota; kingdom Metazoa; phylum Arthropoda; class Insecta; order Hymenoptera; family Apidae; genus Tetrapedia; species Tetrapedia diversipes. The sequence continues at coordinate 219,844 of JAOPTO010002326.1, forward strand.
TTTCGATTATGGATTCATCGTTGAGGCCCTGGTTTGGTCTTAAACTTTTGTTCGCTACTGTACTTCTGAATAAAGCATAAAGGCTGTGTTTACCCGTAAAATAAATAAATAAGTAAAAATTGGGTTGATTACTAATTGTGTGCTGCAGTGAGGTAATTAAAAGAAGGGTGATAATTTAGTATTGCAATTTCTAACGGGTGCACAGTAATTCTGTATCGATTTAGGCTTGCAATTTTTAATGTATAAAAGATTCGCTTCAGAAAGTTATAGGGCATGGAATATAAAACTCTGAAGTGTGTATGGATTCGTCGTTCATGGGAATTTTGATACTGCAGGGCGCAAGGGGTGCGTTTATGCGGCGGGGTAGATTCGTTCTGTTTCCGGGTATTATTAACTTTCGAACCGGGTCGGTCAAACATCATCTGCATACAAAAACCGCGACAAACCGGTCGGCTCGAACTTCCTCCCGCGATATCGTAAACCAACAGCCGACCGCAGAATTCGTTCGAAATCTGGCTCAATCGGAAATTATTCGAAAAGTCGGCCCTTAGTACCGACTAACCGCGGGTATGCCTAGAAAATTTCAACGAGGAAAAAAAATTGCGGGCACCAAAGCGAATTCCAATTTTTATAGGAAACGCTATGAAACGAAACCTCTGATGGGCTAATATTATAAAACAGCTGAACCCTTTCTTCTTGTAACGAAGACAGGATCGCGTATCTAATAAAATCCAACTTCTCGTTTAATTCATAAATTGTACGTTCAACTTTGTCGTTCAACGTTCTTAATATTTAATAATAATAACTTTATTAATGGGTATGGAATCCTTTGGTACATAAGAATACAGATTAGGTTTGTTAGGAATCGTGTAGTACAATTAGATATTATTTAACATAATTCAATTTTTAACACAGTCGCATAATTTTAAAGAGTATTGACAAAAGAAATTTGAAAACGTTCAAAAATAAGTTCTGGCATCGGGGGGGTTGAAACTGTGAATAACGATCGCTAACAAGCGCAATTATTAAAAACGGAAAAAGAAAGCATCAAGCGAAGGGGTTAATAAAAGTCGAGGCACCGCTGCCCAGTTTTCGGATTAGTCCATGTCGATATCCCGTTCGCTAGACGCCGTGCCACCCCCTTGTCCACCCCCCGCCCCGAAAACCGTCCCTGCTGGCCGGATATAAAATATACACGTCGCTAGATATCCTGACTAGTTCGAATATGTGCGCGCATCGGCATATTAAGAGTGTTCTCTCTGTCGTGTACGTGTACACGCGGTGCATACGTGTGTGTGCGTGTATGGGTGCAAGCGGTTGTGGGGCTCGTTCGCGTACCAACCTCGAAAACCAGCGGCCAGGGGGTAGGTATTGTGTTTATATGCATATCGGGGGATGCCTCCGAGTCTCCCTTGTACTCCACCTCGGCGTTTTCCAATATTCCAGCCGAAACTCTCGACCGAAAAGCCCGGCCTTCGAATCTGTGCCCGCCCAACCCTTTCGGCCACCACCACCCCCCGCCCACCCACCATCCACGTTGGCCAGTGTACATCGAACCGTCATATTTGGACAAAATCGAACGTATCCTATCTAAACGTTTTCCTCCGCCACCCCCGTCATCCCTCGTCGCGTTCTACGAGCCATGCACGTAGGGTACGTTTTTCGCTAACCCTCTTCTCTTCGACGGGATGGAACGTGGGGTGGCTCGCGGAGGTGGTGCTTTTCGCTGCGTTTGGTCAGCTGGATTTAGCTCTCCCTTTTTTTTATTCTTGGCGGAGCTCGAACACAGAGGGTTGTTCTTTTTGGGGAACTTTGGTCGTCGATAGCTAGGGGGGTTGATAATTATCGAAGGAGGGCAAAGTTTGGGATAGGATAGGGTATGTTTGCCGATTTTTAAGCGAGCAAGGAGAAGGATATGGTTACTTTATTTAAACGAATTTCTCGCAGTCTTCGTCTATAGAATTCTCGATTACGATTTTCCACCCGGAAAGAAAATTCCGCGTTGCAACCCTTGTGCAGAAAATTCCCAAGTATAATTTCCGTTGCTCGCCCCCCTCCAGAATTCGACCCAGTTTCCTCTCTCCCCCGGCTCTTTATCCTCGAGACCACTTTCCTCCGACATCGCCCCGAAACGAGCCACCCTTCCGCCCCATCGAAAGGGGTGTAACGAACGTCCTAAAACCCGGGACGGGTATTACGCGACGAAGATCAATCGACAATCGTTAAATCCTCGAAACGATCCGAAGATATTCGTCGAAGAGTAACGAAAATAGAAAAAAAAAGCTGCTGCGACAGGCTGTCATCGGGGCGGTCCGCGAGGGTGGTTGGCAGGGGGTGGTTGGGCGAGCGGAGCGGCGTATTTCCTCGTGGAAGCGAGACGGGCAAGACAGACGGACGCGCACAAAGAGAAAGGGAACGAGCGGCCCTGGCAAGGGGGTGAGTCGAGGACAGGGGTTGGGGGAGGGGTTAGTTGGAAGAAAAATCAGTCCGCTCGAAGCGGCGCGGCAAAGGATTTACTCGCGGCCTCTCGACTAGGATTGAAATAGTAATATGTTATTGGTAAGCTCTCCTTTTACATCGGCAGCGCCAATAAACGCTGCAGACAGGTTAACGAACCGTCCAGCGGCGTGCCGTTGGACAAAGACGGGGGCAGGGGCAGGGTGAGCCCGTCAGCGCGGTCCACGGGAGTAGAAGACAGGGACAGAGAGAGGAGGGACCCGTCAGAATGTTCCGCGATAGGAAAAGACAGACAGCTGGACGACGGAACCAGCACGGGTAGAAAAAGAGAAAGGGGTGAACAGAGAGAGCAAAAGAGAGATAGAGACACACACACACACACACACACGAACACACACAGAGTGAGCGAGCGATCGAGGGTGGAAGGGGAAGGGGTTGGCAGGGAAAAAGAAGAAAGTGACCTCGCGGGGGGGTTGGCAGGGGGTCCAGGATGGAGATAGAGCTGGCAGATGTGTAGATCGAAAGAGCGGGAAGGTTGAAACGGGGCTAGCAGTGAAGGGAAGGGGGGGGAGGTCCGTAGAGGTGGCATCGCTAAACTGTCGACTTCGAGCTTTTAATTCGCGATCAAAGGCTCGTAACGATCCGTCGGAGACCCTTTCGCGGGGCTCTTGCCGACGTCAAAATTACTTTTAAATTCGCCGGGCCCTGTTCCCGCGCCCCTGCCCCTAGGCAACCCGCCCGCATGGCGGACAGGCGACCCTCGTCGATAGTGCCCCGATCCCCGACGTCCACGGCCCTCGGCCCGTCAGCTACGACGGTTTTTTTTTCCTTCCTCGAGGTTCGATCGTTCGATCGCTCGAGAACGGCGGAGAAAAAAACGACACGAACAGGTGGTTCCGTCAAAGGTAATCGACTCTGGCTGAGGCGGATCGAGTTTTGGAAGGATCGCCACGGGAGTTGAGTTCCCGCTGGATTGTCCGGGAACACGGGGGATCGTGGCAGAGGAGGTTATATTCGGCGGGAGGGAGGGTCGTAGCGGTTTTATGGGATGGAAATCGGACTTGGGGGTTGCTTCGCGGTGAGCGGGGTCGAAGGCAGCTCTGTTGGGGGTGGTCAAGGTGCCAAGGGAGGTTTCACGACGGAAGTTTCGGGTGGAATATGTTGGAACGAGAACGTTTAGAGGAACTCGAGACCTTGTTCGACGTGGAGCTAGAAGCGGAACGCGAACGGTTTTTCGGTCGGTATCGTGATTCGAGCGACACGTCAACGACAACGATATGCCTGTTTGTTCCCTCGCAGCGACTAATCTTTTCTTTCAGATACCTGAAACCTTGGCGGCGAATTATATTCACCTCAGTTACCTCGACGTTCAATCATGTTCGACTGCTATCGTTAACCGTTTCGCTACGAGCGGTGACTATGGTCGCCCAACGACTGACGCTCGCTGCATACGAACAGTGACTATAGTCATTCGTGAAGTTTTGAATATTATTGTATTATACCACGGTATCGAACGTACGATGGGCAATTGCAGTTGTTCGGCAAGTGCACACTTTTGGCGCGGCCTGTAGCGAAAGGGTTAACAGTCACACCTCGAACGGAATAATTTGAAGGGAAATTCGTAGCGCGCCAAGGTTTCTTTAAGGATTTCCATTTAGAATCGAGCGCCTGGATCGAGCGTGTCCGGGTGTGGTGAGCGGCGAAAGACGATCCGCCGGGAAGGCGAGGAAAGAAAGCGAATGAGGGCAAAATCGCGTAGATCGTCCCTTTCGATCGCGGGGAAAATGCTGCTTTTTCCCGTGATAACGATAAAGTAGAAAAAATTAACAGAGAGAAAGAGAGAGAGAGAAAGAGAGAGAGAAAGAGAGAGATAGAGAGACAGAAAAGAAGGAAGCAGAGACGAGACGAGCAAAGAGTACAAGAGAATCACCAGATTTGTTTTAATTAACCCTTTTCTTCTAGCCCGCGCGCGTCTTCACCCCGTTCCTTTCGTTTCGAATTTAGAGTGGACTTCTGCTCGTAGTCGGCACCCCACCCCCCGCCCACCCGTTGCGCGATCCCACGTGACCGGGGAAAGAGGAAAAGGGGTGAACCTGCTCGAATTTTCCTGGCGATCACGGCTACAACCACTTCCAGTTTCCGGGACTGGAGATTCGCGCGGGAGCATGGACACCCCTCCCAGAATCGATTTTTTGTTGCTTACTCAATAAAATTGTTTACCGAATAACTATTAAATATTCAAATCGGTATTAACACGTTGAATGCCACGCAAATTTTACAAAGTTTGCCTGTGAATACCACGATTAATTTTCTATTATACGATACGTATATTGTTGAAATAAATATTACATATAATAAATAAGTAACAGTGTGTAATTATTTTGAGATATTTTAACTGCATCAATTTCTTCACGCCATTGCATTGACAGTGGTAATAATGAAAAATTGATAAGAATTGATATTTGTCCAAATGATGTATTTTTATCGATTTGAGCGCGACGGTCACTGGTGACCTCCACGGCATTCAACGTGTTAAATAAGCATAAAGAATATTGAACGGTTGATTTTTTATTCACCAATGAAATGTAAAATTTCGAACGGTTCGTCGAAAAATGCTCTGATCGATTACGGGAGGCTCGTCGCGCTAACCCTGAAGCATCACTTCCGGGGACGATCGATAATTTTTGCCCGCGAATTCATCGACGCTTTCGTCGTCGAGTAACGCGGGGGTGAATGCTGCTGCGTTCCCGTCGGAATTCGGAGGAGGGGGGGTTGGACTCGGTGCTGCGCCCAGGCGTCTCAAGCACCCTAAACGACAACCCCTATACGCGCAGCCACGTGAAATCGTACAAAGGGAAAGGAAATTTCCTGAAACGGTAATCCACGCGCGGAAAAACGACCGTTTTTGATTGTGTTCAAACAGGGTTGCTCGAGCATCCGGTCGCGGTGACCGATTTCAACCCCCGTGACTGCGGAAACACAGACGACGGCTTGCGACGGGGGTGCAAACTCGTCGAAATTATAGTTTCGGGGTAAAAAAAAAAGTCAGACAAGAGAAGGAGAAAAAAAAATCGGAAAGAGAAATTAGTTTTACCCCGTAGGGGGGTGGTGGTTCACTCCACCCCTCGCCTAAGAGACAGAGATGCTAGCGCGAGAGATAGAGCGAGCAATTCGACGCAGTCAAGACAGAGATAGAGGAAAAAAAATACATATATATATATATATATATAGAACAGCGTGTAGAGACCGATAGGGAGAGAGAGAGAGAGAGAGCGAGAGAGAGAGAGATTGAGAGAAAGAGAGGGAGAGAGAGAGACAGGATAGAGAAAGAGCGAGAGAGAGACAGAGCCGACCACCTGGTGAATAAACTGCTACAATTTTATTGACGTATTGTACATGTATATATAAATAACCTATATATGCTCGTGTTCTTTTCCAAAAAAAATATAAAAAAAAAAATAAAAATGAAAATTGAGGAAAAACAGAAAAGAAATGAGAAAAAAAGTTGCTTTTCGTTTCTCGTCACCTCGAAAGGCCGTCGTCCGTCCCTGACCCTACCAAAGTGTGTTTTGCATTGCAGACTACCAGATGCGCAATGTTAACGTGAGATCGGTCAACTCTAAACGAAGGAAAACACCCTCCTCTTCCTGCTTGTGAGTCTCTCAGTTTCGGTGTTTCGTAACTAATTCCACCTATGATAACTACACTGTTCTCTAAACCAGATTATACATTATTATATTATATTATATTGTTATATATTATATTATATTCTATACATATATATATTATATATATGACGTTGTTGTAATGGATCGAGACGTACGTTGATCTTTGACCTTGCCTTTATATATATCCATATACACATACGAACACACGCATACATACACACTCGCGCGCATACACGCGTATGTATCCTCTTTTATACGATACACACATGTGCTAGTTATACATATACATACATTCTGTATGATCACACGTATACATATTAACATAACAGCGCCGCGTGTCTCGCATACTTAGCCAAGGCGAGGACCAATGGGAATTCGCGGTTGTGACGGAAATTGCGTGGAAAACCGCGTGACTTCTCGTTGATAATAATTGCAAGATAAATTTTTATGAATTTGAGGAAGAAAATGATAGAATTCTCTAATATGCAAATGAAAATGAGAAATGAAGAAAACTTTTCAAAATAGCAAGTGTCAATTTCTTATAACCCAATTCATCATCATAATAATAATTTATGACCAATTTATAGAGCTGTGGAATTAATAAAATCTACAGTTCTATTTGAACAATTAGTAACGATTAATTATTCTATTCATAATAAAAAAGTTGAGCATGAACGCAAAAATAATTGGTTTCGTCATTAATTGTTAAAAAATTGCGCCTAATCAACGAGAAGGGACGTTCCTCCCGATATTTCCTGTTCGCCAGCGAAGTTTCCATGGACCGGAAGCGGCGGGATGCCGTTCCCTCCTTTTCTTCTTTTCGTTCGTCGGCCTCGGCATTAATTTTCGACCTGATCGATCGCCTCCTACTTTCTACGAATTATTTTCGTTTCGCCGCCACCAAGGCTCGTCGCAGGCTTCTTCCTCTGTTTACAACCACCCCCTCACCACCACCCCCCCTCTCGTTCCGTCCCCCGTGCAGTCGCATTTCCGGCGAGCCGTCGATTTCCTGTCGCTCTCGACTTTTTAATGGCGGCTCGTGCAGCTCTCGCGATCCTCCCTTCTCCTTTTTCAAACAACGTTCAACGAAATCACGCATGTGTGTGTGTGTGCTCCGCGCACATTTTGGCGGGAGAGACAATTTTTTAGAGAATCGCCGATTTTTTCAAAGCAGGTTTAAACGGAAGAACAGTTGATTGGGGAAGTCGTAATCAACGAAATGTAATCCTCCACGAAAGAAGAACGAGCAACGGAAGGAAAGTAATTGAGAGCAATCCTTTTTGGAAACTCTTAATTGCAAGTTTCAATCTAATAAATAATATCCAAGATATTACTCATAATAATAATAATAATAATAATAATAAGAGCTGTTTGCGTATTGTCTAATTACACCAACTTTTCATTAATATCATCTTAAGTACTCTCGAACCTCTTGTACAATTCTCAACTGATGTAAAACGGCTACTGGCCCGTAAAATAAACTTATTATTATTATTATAAGTAAGCATCCTTGCTTAACAACGCCTCTGAATTATTTTCTCATCCCCCTCTATTTAATTACCAGTCAACGTTCAACTTGAGAACGTGATTTCGCGAGATCTGCACGAACCAACCCTGAATACCATTTCACATGCTCGCTTCGCGAACCACCCCCCTCCCCTTTATCTCGCTCTTCACCCGTGCCTCTGAAGAGAACCAAAAAAAAAAAAAAAAAAAAAAAAAAAGTAACAGTAACGAATTAATCAGCGCGGTTCGTCGTCGTAGGAAAATTGTCGAAAAAAAGTCGCCGTTCTATCGCCGTCAATTTGGTTTGAATTTTTCGTTCGGTTTCGGCCGTCGATTTCACCGTGCTGAAAACGGATCGAAGGCGAGGGCCGAGCGTGGCGACGCAGACGTACGCTGCGTCGCCATGCTTTGGACGAAGCCACCTCGCCTCGATCCCCCGCGATCGATCGCCACAGATCGATCGGCCACCTCGACGGCTAGGACCTCGCTGGTCGGTCGCACCAGAGGCTACGGACGTGCTGCGATTGCAGGCCTCGGTCGCAGGACGTCTTGGCTCTGGCGCGTCGCGACGCCTGCTCCTCGCCGTCGGGATCGATGGATCATCGCGCGCGTGAAATCGACGTTAACGGTTTCGCTTCTAATCGTTTACCGTGGACCTCTCGAACGGTTCCGTTTACTGGAATTTATTAATTACACTAATCACGGTGATTACGAAATTCCAACGCTTGATTATGTTTTCGATCGATTTTGGTAGAAGTTTGTTCGAGTAAGTCAAGAAGGATTTTTGAAAGTTCAGTAAACTAAACTACGAAGGATTTCTGAGATTTTTTTATTTTTTTATTGTTGTAATAATTTGATATGGTAGACTATTGTTAGACGTTTATTAAGACACGTGACTCTCTATCTAGACTGTCTTGTCCAGTACAATTATATACGTAGACGGGACGCTCATATAAATATTAGATTACAATTCTTACTGCTAGAGGTTGGCTATTGTTTCAGTGCCGCCTGTACTTACGACAATTATTATTATTATTTTTATTATTATCTTCATTTTTGTTTTTATTAGCTCTTTTCATACATGATGATACAAATAAAAAAAGAAGAAAAGGAATTATAAAATTATCGTGTAATTGTGGTGTTTCGTAATTGACGTTTTAAATTTTAAACGTTTCTGTTTGGTTTTCGTTTTTAGAAAAGTTGTAGAGAAAGAAGAAACAAAAGAAACAAGGTTCAAGTGAACATTGTCGTTGCCAGAATAAATTGCAAAGGAACTGTAATTTTTTCTTTTTAATCGAGAACAATTTACTTGAGATCTTGTTCAAGCGAAATTTTGTGCCAACCCGCGAACGACCTCCTAAAAGGAAAGTTACGCTTTTCTTTCTTTTTTCTTTATCAAAGAAATTCTTCGAATCGTTCCTCGCGATCCTCCGCAAGAAGTCGAGCAGTGGAACGAACTTTCTTTCGGCTCGAGCGGCCGAAAGGGTTAATTAATCGGGCAGCAGCCAAAGAAAACTTTCTTCTACCGAATTCTTTGGATTTAGTAGCGTTTACACGACGACGCCGGTTCTTTTCGAGAATAGAACGCACTCGTTGCTGGTCACGTCGATCTATACTCTAATTGTTTAACTATGATGATACAATGTTCCAGTAATTTTGGCGAATGTCCAATATTTCACGATAATTTGCAATATTAACGCGTAATGATGAATTATACTGATAATAGCGAATGTTGTTATAGATACTGCGCCAAATTACGAATGGATAATAATTATCCTTATTTGGTATCTACGGTAGCGGGCAAAAGTTTAAGACCACAGGGTGAAACAAAGCAAATTAATTAATTAACACTAGAATTACCGACAATTATAGTGCAGTTATTTGCATGAAACAGATCAAATTGAAAATTACACGAAAAGATATCGAATACATGGAAAATAAATCTTTATTTATACTTTCTGCAGAAAATCATAGTAAATTTTGAAAGCTTTAAGTGGATTTATAAGGCTGCTATGAATAATCACCAATTGGTCAGTTTGACTGCTCTGGTAGTTCTAGTGTTAATTAGAAACAGCACGATGAATAATGTTCTACCATAATACCGATAAAAATAAGTGTACGAACAAATTTGCATACCATCAAACTTTATTCTGCCCATTGGACGAAAAAATATTGAAGCAAACATAGAAGCTGCGATGGAATACAATGCAGAAACATTTGGATCAGTTATGTTATATTATGAAGCACAGAGATTGAGAATGATTAATGCAGATCCATTTCATACAGAAGCACAAAAGTTCATTATCGAAGATATTAGACGAAAAAATATTGAAACTATGTTTTGCTTGGTCCTGTCGTCTTAAACTTAAACGTCCGCATACTGTTTTATAGTTTCTGTCGTTGTTGAATAGAAATTCGATGGAAAGAACCGGCGGAAACCGCGCTGTCGAGATTCAACGCGAGAATTCCCTTAGGAAGCGAGGTGAAGTCCCAAACTGTGTCCGTTCGCACCAAATTTTCGTTTCCCTCCTTTTTTTCCGGCAAAAAACGACCGACCTCCGTAAACACTCGCGCGCGTGCACGTACACACACGCACACACACACGAACACCTACGTGTCGAACGATCGAACAAGAGGAAACGCACACGACACAAAGAGAACAGAAAACAGAGCAGTACGATTCCATGCACGTTTCGCTGTACCTGTATGAACCGTAATATTATTTATAATCTCCGTACACGTGACCATGTGCACCCATACATACACGCATACATACATACATACATACAGATACACGTGTCTGTACACCACCGTATTTTTGCTGCTGCTTCTTTGAACGTAAGCTTTAGATTGGAAAGAGAACAGCGACCAGTTTGAAACAAAAGACGCCCACTAATAAATCCACGCTCACACACGCGCACGCACACACGTACACACAGAAATATACGTATGCCTACAGAGAGAGAGAAAGAGAGAAAGAGAGAAAGAGAGATAGTGAGAGTGAGAGAGAAAAACACACACACACACACGCATACGCACAGGAACTTACATGATACACGATGAAACAACAGAGACGGTGAGAAAGAATAAAAGAGAAAGAAAACCACACGACGACCACAGTTCACCATTCCTCACGTATGTATGTATATTCCTCGAGAGAGTAAAGAGAAAACAAGAAAGTACAAAGCCTGACAAGTGACACGTACGGAGGCATTTTATTGAGAAGCCGTTAGAGTCGCGGTTGTCGAGGTGATAATACCCACCACGCAGACAAAGAGAGGGATAGAGAGAGAGCAGATAAAAACGGTGAGAGCGAGGGAGAGAGAGAAACAAATAGAGAGAGAAAGAGACACCACGCGAAAGGGAGAGAGAGAGAGAAAGAGGGAGAATAAATTGGAAGAGCAAATAAAAGAAAGGAGGGTAGAGAAAGATAGGGGAAAAGGCGGGAAAGAAAACGTGGGAGGAGAGGGGAGGGGAACGTGGCCACGAACGCTCTGCCGCTCGAAATCGCGAGAACAAGCGACAGGAAGGGGTGTGCTCGAGGAGAGGGTGAGATTCCGTTCTAAACTATCCGCCTTCGATGCACTCGCGATTCCTCTGTTGTATCTCAAAATTTTAGCGCTCCATAAATTTTGATCACTCATGGAAAATTGATTATTCGTTTAACGCACACTGACTGCTATGCTTTATGAGCTCTATAATAATACGATTGGCGATTATAGGTTTAACATTGAAATTAAGATTCTGTGGAATTCGCTAAACTTCTATCGAAGAGCCCGATTTATTTAACGCTGTAACTATCAAGATTGATTCAAATGACCAATTCGTAATTTTTCAGCGAAATTTGGTAAATTTATTGCGATACCTACACCTTTGGAAATTTACTATGACTTTTGCTGTAATCATTACGGTTTGTTTCCCTCATATTAGGTTCTATAATTTAATTTCTTCATCACAAATGAGTATTATCGTTCGGTAGTTGCAGTATTAATTGCTCTGAGTCTAATGCTTCACGCTGTGGAAGATATAGTAGCGGACAAAAGTTTAAGATCAAAGAGTGAACGAAAGTAAACTGACTAATTTATAAGGAATAACGTGATAAACAAAATTTGCATTCCGTGCTAATCAATAAATAGCGTTCTACCATAATAACAACAAAAATGAATGCACAGACAATATTTGCAAACTATGTTCTACATTGTCCTCTCGTCTTAAGCTTTTTTCAGCTACTGTACCTCGAAGGCGCTATGAGTTATTATACGCTAAAGGGCAAAGTAATAAATAGTGTTCTTCCATAATAACAACAAAAATGAATGTACAACAAATATTTATATTCTACTATATTGTCCTCTCATCTTAAACTTTTGTCAGCTACTGTACACTCCTTTTTTTTGGTTCAAATTAGGCAAATTTGACAAACGTGTAATCGCAGAGGGAAAATTCAGTTCTGTTCCGTTTGAACGAAACACGTGTACGTGTATAAACGAGGAGAGGGCCGATGCAGTCGCGAGCGAGCGATCGATCGATCTCTCGCGGCGTTAAAATGCCCCGACCTTGACCCCGTTGCGATCAAAATGGAGGACACAGAGTCCCGGTGGTCTCTGATTCTCTCCTCGAGCCGTTTCCTGTTTTACGCGATTCGTGTCCAGCATCGAACGCACCCAATGGATCCCGATGTATCGATCACAACGCAATCGCAACGCTGAATATTCAACCTACTTAGACTCTGATGGGTCCTCGTCAAAAATCCAACCCGTTCGATCGTGGAAACAATGCCCTATGAGTTTTGTACGCGATACGTGTGACAGCATAAATGCTCGAGAATTTACGACAAATCGAAACGCAAATTATTTATTAACATTTTCACGCGACATCTGTGTAGAACAATGATTTTTCCAAGGATTTTCAATAAACTGCAACGATCACTGTACCGATCCTTGAAAATCGTAGCTCGTCAATTTTGTAGGATATTATTATCTGTCAATAAAATTAGAAACGATCCGACAATACTTCTAACGTCTGTGTGCAGTAATAATTTTTCAGCAGACCCGGAGCTTATTAATTCTTCAAACGTGATCGATAACACGCCGAAGAACAGAAATACAGAGATATGTTCTATTAATACTTTCGCCGCTAGAAATATTGTTGAATTTATTTTTAAAACGCATTCGACTCGCGAACAATCCCGATCGATACCCGAGTCGAGTAACAGGAAAACGTGTACGCGCCAGCCGTCGATACGTTCCGATCGGTTCGAACGGTTTCGAGAGGCTGGCGCACGATGAAAACGCGGGCAGCGGGCTGGATCGACGAGGCCTCGTCGTCTATTCTAATTGGCTTCGAAATATTACCTTCCAAGTCGAGGGACGAACGATCGACCACCACGAGAGCGCCAGCTAACGCGGCTCTCGCATGCGAAAAAGTGCACGCTACGCCAATGACCCAGAAACAATCGTTAATACAGGCTGTTTCAAAAATTCTGTATTTATTTTTATTTATTTTCAACGGGGTGTACTCTTTGTTACGATAGAAGGAGGAAAATGAAAGTAGATCACACGAGTAAGATGAGCACGCAAAAGAACAAGAAAAAGCAAAAAAGAAATATATAATAATAATAAAAAATTGATTAGTTACGAGTTACGCAACGCTGTGATTGCTGAGTTTATTACCGCGGGAAATTAATTTTATTCCGAATTTTATTTGGAATTTTTCTGAAAATAAATTTTTTAATTTTTTCGATTTTTGTTCAATTTTGTTCACCGCATGAGCGAATCTTTCTGGTTTTATATGGTAATTATGGGACACCTTGTAGTGAAAAATAAGTGTAATGCTTCTTAGAAGAGCTCACGGTAGCTCTGAGGTACAGAAACAAAATTAAAACAAAACTGAGAGAGGTACAAGCGACAAAGATTCTTGGATGCTGTGTCTGACCATATACAGTCCGCTACTACTTAAAATTTCTATTTCGCCTCTATTTAACGCAACAAAATTAGTTATTTATTTATTGAAGTCAATAGCTGTTGGCAAAAGCATTGAGGAAAAGAAAGATAAAGAGAGAAAGAGTTGAGGAGAAGAGACGGAGGAAAGGGGGGATCGATATAGATGAGATCTTCGAGGAGGATCTTTCTGTTCATTTCGCTTACAAACGGGGTACCGAAATCACCAGCCAAGTAGCCACACTCTAAATTCGAAACCAGCTGCCAATCGGCTAATAAAATTACACTCGACGAATCGGACAGCCGGATTAACCGGATTTAGGGGGGGAAGGGATTCGGTTTGCCGGTGTCAGGACTGTGAGACCCGCTCGATCGATCTCGGAATCGCTTTTCCTAAATCGAATATCAATCACTTGCTTTGTTCGTCGGTTAAATTTTGTCACTTGGAAATTATTAGCAGTAGAACGTCGTTAAGAAACAGTGACAAATAAAATAGTTTAATGATAATAATGCTTTAACAACTAACATAAGTTCTTTGGTATCGTAGACAAAAAATAGCAGCACATGTTTAAGTATATACAAAAATAGTATTTATAGTATATTACATTATGTAATTACAAACTAATACTTAAATATATTTACAAAACAATTCCACTGCGATTAAGTGATTTTTAAAACCATGTTTCCCAGAAAAGGTAAAGATAAGATTTTCTTCTTCATCCTATTATTGTTTTATTTATTTTCAACGGGGTAAACCTTTTGTTAAGGGTTTTTAAAATGAAATGTAGATAGGTCTCAGAGACGAAGTAGGCATAAATTCGATAAAAAGAAAGAAGAAAAGCGACTGCACCGAGAAAATTCGAGCGAGTACAACAGTCTCGAGAGCCGAGACGAGGCCTCGATCAAGAGGGTGGCGTTTCCAACGAAATTATTTTTGAATTCTCACGAGCGACGAAGGGGCGCGGGGGTATCTTTATACAAGGGACACTGGTCCCTCGCTACGGTTTCGGTGAATTTAAGCCGACGTATTGTGCGCTGGCCTCGCTGATGACACGAGTCACCCTCTCGACCGGTACTCCACTGTTGCCAGCCACCCTTTTGGAAGCCACGTAGGCAAGGGGTCGACTTTTTTTTAACGTCGCTATCTTCCATTCTGCGACCGGTCTACAGCCTTCGTCTTTCGGCTCCACGCGCTTCCCCTCCCCCTCCCCTGGGATTCAACTTCTTTTCAATTCGAGAAGAATCGTAGGTGAAATTTTTTAACCCTATCATTTCGACAGGGAACGTAAAATTTTGGAAAAATTCAGAAAAGAACTGATCCCGATAATCCTTCGTATTTTTTATGTTTTTGTAATTAATATTTTACGTTTTTTTCTTTTTTATATAAATTTTTAATTTTTATCGTTTTCCGTAATTTTGTAATTACGTCGAGAATCATAGAATTGTTGCTTATCAATATCGATAATTGTTAATCTCTAATCGTTTACGTGTAATTGTGAAAAAATCCTTATTGTTTTTTTACCTTTCTGTAATTAGTATTTTATATTCTTTTTTTTCTATAATTCTATAATTGTCCATACGTTAAAGGAACAATTTTGGAAAAATCCTGAAACGAACTAATCGCAATAATCCTTCGTACATTTTACGTTTCTGTATTTAATATTTAATATTTTTTTTCATATAAATTTTTAATTGTTATCGTTTTCCATAATTTTGTGATTACGTCGAGAATCATAGAATTGTTCCTTATCGATTCGTCTTACTCTCGAATTGATAACCTCGTCCAAATGAATCCCACGACGTTCCAATGAGAATAAAAGAGGCAAGCAACGCGAACGTGGAATCGATTAACCGTCGAGGCTGCTTTTTACGCCGAACGTTCTCTTCCTTTTCGGTGACTTCGAGGCTAACGAAGGGCTCGAGGGTTGTTTTTTCCGCAGCAGAGTCGATCGTGTATCGAGCAATCGTACTCGACGAGAATTCGCGTGCGATCCTCCTGGAACGACTCTTTTCTCTCTCCCCCTTTTTCCGTCGCAAGTTCTTCTCGCTACTCGCGTGTTTGCAAGTAGAACGAGGACTGTCATGATCAGACACGGTAAAAGTGGTGGTCGTTTCGATTTCACGGGCAAAATTTTGTGGCCGACTGAAAATCGTTGGTGCGTTGCGAACAATTGAACGTTCTTCTCGAGAATGAACACATTTTATTGTTGAATTCGATACGAATTTCAAATTTTTCGCATGGCTCCCTTTTCGAAAATGAAACTTCTCAAATTTTCAACTACGAAAACCTTTTATCAACCTGTTCTGCTTCAATCAGAGTTCTTGCACATTTTAACACTTAGCTGATCGAATGGGGGCAGCTAACCATTTTGTCTTCAACAGAGCGCTGCAATTGGATTCTATTTGCTTTTGTTATTAATTAGTCTTGAACTAGTACTGTTCATAAATTTTCAAAAATACAATTTTTAATAAATTCAACGTCAGCTTAGGATCAACTAATAACAAAAGTAAATAGAATCAATGGCACTGCTTTGTCAAGGAAAAAATGAGAGATCTCCCCATTCGGTCGGCTAAGTGTTAAGTAAGAGTAATATTTATAAAAATAAAGTAATATTTATAAAAATCAAGAATCGATGATTCTTCTTACGAGCAGAAAATTGCAACGTGTAGTTTGCATGAGAAAAAGGAGCCATGATTTTCAATTTCCTCATCGGGGAAAAAAAAGATGAAAAGAGAGTGAGGCAGGAAAAGAATCACCGAAACACCCCTGGTTCACGTTTGCATTATATATGAACTAAAACGAAAAAAAAAAGAAAAATACAGGAGAAAGGGGTTGCATATAGAAAAAGCTCGTAAAATTCGGAGCAATATCGAGATCGTTCCGACGAACAGAGAGGACGAGAATTAAAAGAAAAAAAACAGAGAAATTAGCCAAGAGAGAAAGCAAGAGAGAGAGTGTGTGAGAGGGAGGAGGAAATATCCAGAGAACGAGAGATTAAAGCAAAAAGAGGGGGGATGATACATGGAGTGCCGACAAATCGTTGAGGAGGAGAAAACAAAAAAAAATGAGAGAGAGGGGGATAGAAAGAAAAGAGACAGAGAAATTTCTCAATAAAACGCCGCCGGGCTATCCTCGAGTCTCTATATATACAAATATATATATATATGTACAGTAGCATTATTTGCATGGCCAACATATATATATATTCTATATACTGTTACTATTATTATTATTATTAATACTAATTATTATTCTTTATTATTATCATTATTATTACTATTGCCATCACTATTGTAACACGAGATACGTTGACAAAACAAGTTTCCCCTCCGTTCTGCGTCTTCGAGTCTGTTCACTGGCGCCCCTAACCTCGTTTCCGGGAACCCGGGGTTCCGGTTGTTCCTGGACGCACCGGGGGCGCCGTTCGAAGCGCAAAACTTCGAGGAACAGGGTGGTGGTCGAGAAATGGCGCGAGATTTTTGTCTGAGGACGGTGCTGGGTTTGAACAAAGTGAAAAAGAAAATGGAAAACAAGAAAATTCTGGGAAACAATCTATTGTGTTTCCTTTCCCTTCAAAATGGTCGCCGTTAAAGGTTTTCAGTTTTGTTCAACCCTCTGATGGGCGTAAGCGTTTCCGTACGCAACATTTTCATTTCCTGTTCCCGTTTGCACTTACTTCGTTCACGCTTACAGCGACGATTGAAATTTCTGTTCAATTTTATTCTAATCCGTGTAATCTTAACATGTGACAACTATTTGTAATATCATTGGTTGACGAAAGAATCCCGGACAAAAGTTTAAGACGACAAAACAATGAGAAATATACAGTAGCGAACAAAAGTTTAAGATCAAAAGATTAAAGAAAATAAATAAATTAATTAATAAGAAATAACGGTATAAATAAAATTTGTATTCTATGCTGATGCCTAAATAGTGTTCTATCATAATAACAATAAAAATTGATGTACAACTGCAAAGCTATGCTTTACATTGTCCTCTTGTCCTAAATTTTTGTCCACTACTGTAACTTTGTAGTATGTAAATATTGTTCACACATTTATTTTTATTGCTAACATGGTAGAATACTATTTATCGATCAGTATAAAATATGAATTTTCTTTATTATGCTATTTCTTATGAATTAATTAATTTGTTTTCTTTAATCCTTTGGTCTTAAACTTTTGTTCGCCACTGTATAAAGCGGCAAACGTAATCTGCACAGGCCAACTTTTAACCACGTCCACTGGAGGGTTAAATTATATAAATAAAATTCAAGCAATTCGATGAGAATATCCCCAGCATCGTCGCGGAGGAACAGTGAAAACGAAAACAGAGAAGAAGAACGATCTCGCCGCGTGGGTCACACATAGGGTGTCCCCGAATTCTCTCAATGCTTCTCACCCTCCTCCGGACCGATTGATCGATAAACGAACGAGAAGAAGTAGAAGGAACACGAAACGTAAACACGGAAAACAAAAGAAACGAGCTGCGAGGAATGATCGATTGCCGGGTGTTCGTACGTCGACGAACAGTCTGACGAAAGCGAAAAAGAAAGAAAAATTAATATGAACAGAAAAGCAGAGGGAGAACGAGAAGCGAACGGAACGAAAGAAAGGAAAGGACACCCTAGTAACACGGCGATCCTTTCGTACAAATTCGACGACGACAGACGAAAGTTTGCTTGCTTGCTTGCTTGCTGAATTCCCAGGCATGGAAACGGGGACGATGGGAAATGCATAATAGGCGATACGTGTGTGTGTTGTGTGTGTGTGTGTATGTGGGTGCGCGCAGACACGCGTACACGTGTGTCTGTCAGGTTAACACGCCCCCGTTTCCGGTGCCCCTCTCTGTCTCTCGCGTCTTTGTCCTTAGAATACGACACGAAGACGTACACGGGGAAAGAAATGAGTGATGTTTAGACGATCTGTCGCTGAAGAAACTGGCGAGATCTTTCCGTATCGTCGATCGATCGATTCTGTCTTCGAGTACCTTAACACAGAAATATTTTTACCTAGTTTCTTGCACCTTAAGAAGTTAATTAATACGCTTTTACTAAAAGCAGTGGATATTTTAAACTCTGCGATCAATATTCTTGTCACTTATTTATTAATTATAATATATTTGTTATTCTTGTTATGGGTTACTTCCGTTCTATTCTATTAGCTTCCATTTCCTACCTTGGAATTATCTTAACTCTTTAAAAAGTTAGATATTTCTTTGAAGGAAAAATTATTATGCGTTTTAGTTTAATTATTAAAATTCTAATAAAAGGTGCTTCGTTTCGATGTCGACACCGGATACGGAAAGTTCTCGCCAGTTTCCGGCCTCGAATGCTGTCTTATATATTGAACGCGAGCATTTTGCTGCGAGCCGACCAATCCCCCGCCAGATAAATCCCATGTCTCTTAGAAATCCACCGTAACACAGAGAGAGCCCTTTATCATTAGCTGTTAATTTGAGGTCCTTTTTGCGCAGGTAGTGTTTGCCCCCCTCGCCCTTACTCTAACCAGATACCAAGTATTGTTAGTCGATACCCTGTAAGACAAAGCATGAATGTTCAAGCCCGTTGGTGAAAAAAAGAACGTCGCACATATAAACGTCGACACGCTGACACTCGACGCGTTCGTCAACCTGTCTATCGCGTTTCAACCGCCGACGAGTATTTTGAGGCTCGTCGAGTTC
Source organism: Tetrapedia diversipes (assembly GCA_033822845.1). Classification (NCBI taxonomy): domain Eukaryota; kingdom Metazoa; phylum Arthropoda; class Insecta; order Hymenoptera; family Apidae; genus Tetrapedia; species Tetrapedia diversipes. The sequence goes on from JAOPTO010002326.1 coordinate 239,094, forward strand.
ACAGCAGTCGTTTCTTTCTTTTCCCGCGATTAAAATCGTGTATAAATTGTTGCTTGCTAAGCTCAAGAAATTGCAAGCTGATTTCAAAGCTGGAGCAACAGAAGAGAAAACTTGTTTTTCGTGCGAAAAACGCGTCGAGGGTTAGCGAACAGAAACATCTACGGGTACACGAAACAACGATTCGAAACGATCGTCTCGTGGGCGTCGCGATCGATCAGGAAAAAAAAATATGGAGATCTTTTTTTAAGATCGATGGAAAAAGGTTTGATTCGATCGAGATCAAATTTTAAACCACCGAGAGTTTGCAGAAGTCTGTTTCACGTTTCGAGAAACCATGTATTACATAAAGTAGTCGTTAATTAATTTTTAGTTGGATACATTTTTTATTTGGTTTCCAACAGGAGAAATAGGTAAATTACTGGCTCCTGGATTTCAGTAAGGAAATTGTTTTCTAAAAACTTGCATGTTGATCCTCAGTAAAATTACCACTATTATAAATTAGCTATATTCATCTCTAAAATTATCAAAATTTAGTAAATAATGAAATTAATTCTGTTTGTATTTTAACATAGGTGTAGGAAAAATTGAATATCGATGTTCTATTTTGTTAAGTGGAAGTCAAGTCTAGGTACTGTGTCATAGGTAATTAATGATCTTGTATTTGTCAAGGACTCTACCTTCAGGATCCGATGGACTGTGGTGCGATCATCGAAGTTAATCCTACCTGTCGTCGTGTATTAGACAAAGATGGGTGACCGCGGATTTTTTCATTACAGGGATGGTTTTTCTGTCTTTCTGGTGATTTTAGTATTCATGGGTGATTAGTGGGGTCTATTTGGGTTTAGTGAAAAAAAATCTCGAATGGACATCAGCAAAGAATTAGTGAAAAAACCACAGTAGTAGTCAGTCAAGTTAGCTGAAATAGCTGGATCCCCCATTTATCGTGGATTTCAGATAGTCGGTAGAGTTAGTTTCTAAATAACCAAAAGTGAAGACTAATAATGGTTACTACCTTGGATGGACAGGAAGAGTGAGTACACAATAAAAAAGATTGACAATGGAAGGGGAAGGATTTAGATCAAATTCAGAAGAAGTTTATGGGGAATCTATAAGAAAATGAAAAACCACTGGGGAAAAAGTGATGATGGCTGATGTATATCTACACAGTATAGACAAGAAGAAGGGAAAAGAAGTTTGAAAGAAACAGTGTTGCCAAAAGAAGAAGAAGGGGGAAAATGGTGAACTAACTTCTAGGGGTGGTAGGAATACTGTGTGAATATAGGCGAGTTCGGGCAATAAGCAATAAAATTGAATCGCCCTCATAAATCTGCGCGCGAAGCGAGAGATTCCAAGGAGTAACTGTTGGTGTGTCCTGACTCGATCGGAATGCGAGCTTATCAGGCAAAAATGGAGGGAGACGGAGCTCCCTTGTACGGAGATCATCCACCATCGATCAGCAGAGGGTGTAAAAATAGCAGTTGCAAGAAAAGTTAAGAACCTTAAGAAAAAATTCTTGGAAAGAGAAAAGATGTCGGAATAAAATACAAATGAAAAGCATTTACAATTAAATATTAAAAGCAACAAGGAAACGCCAAAATAGAGGATAAAAAAGAAGCGGGTGAGGGTAATAAAAAAGGGGTAAGAAAGAACAATACGATTAACCAGGAGGAAGAGCGTTGTAACGAATGTAAATTTCTGGATGCTTTCTGGGCAAAGCTTTCGCCGCTTTTTCAAGTTTTCATGAGCGTTAGCGCGCTCTACCGACCGGTAATTGCATTAAAAATAGAGGGGACGCGCGAGGCGTTCGGCGTTCAATCGCGTTAGACAAACTTCAAAATCAAGATAATGCATGCAATTGCCGGGGATGGATTAACGGAAATGAAGCGGAATTCAATTTCCGTGTGGCGTCGGAAATTTTCCTAAAAACGGAACGAGATCGAGTTAGAGTGTATCAGCGAAGGCTACGAAATAAAGGATGGTCACGGAACGAGCTTTTAAATCTTCCTGTGTGATCCACCATATTTACCGTTACACACGAACTCGAGCATTATTGTCTCGTTACAAAGACCATCCGACAAATAACAAGTAAATCCATATATTTCACCGAAAACGAATCCCCCCCTCTCGTTAGAAACTATTGCTACATCACTTTTTCAACGATATCTAAATATTAATTTCTTCGAAGACTATAAGAAACTTAAAAGTCTCTAAAAAGTGTGTGGCTGTTGCGAAAAAAAGAGAAAGAGAAGGAAAACGTGTTTTTTCTGAGGCCTCTGCTAGTGGATTCATCGGTAAGGCTACCTAACAGGCCTGGGTTTTAGACATAGGAATAAGAAGGGATAGATCAGAACTCGTATATGTAGAAACTAAATTTGTGAAAAAGGTAGTCGGTAGATCCCTCCTAGTGGCGAGGGCAGGAAGGTCACCATAAATGTATCCAGAATTCACCCAAGAAAAAGTGATCCCTCTAGAAATCCATTTTCTTGGTCATTGAAAATTCACCTACCAGATAATAACTTTCTCTGCTTATGTCCAAGAGAGGGAAAAAGAGAGAGAAAGAGAGTAGTCTGTAGATCCCTCCTAGTGGCAAGGGCAAGAAGGTCGCCACAAATGTATCCAAAGAACGAAACGAAGAACAGTGAAAAGAATTCACCCAAGAAAAAGTGATCCCCCTCAAAAGTGAAATCCATTTTCGCTGTCGTTTAAAATTCACCTACCAGATAATAACTTTCTCTACTTTCGTCCAAGACAGAGAAAGAAAGAAAGAGAGAGAGGGATGGTTTTCAGGCTGAAAGTGTTCGAAACTAGCCGGCCAATTCCAAGGCAGGCACACCCGGTGTATCGAAACAGGAGGTCGGCCGAAGGAGAAAAGGTCGGGGGCCAGCGGACACAGAGACTATCGGGATCACGTGGCCCATGTAAATGCGGGGCCGCCTTCGCTGCGTGCATTATTTTATTATATGGCAGAAGCTATTGGGGCCACGTGACGCCATCGGGCTGGCTCTTCGCTCGGAACGCAATCATTCTTGAGTTATTCGGGAAAGGGGTGGCGGCTGCTGCGGAACACCGACTCCAGTCCCTGCCTATATGAAGAAGACGTCTCTACGTGCCCACCTTCGGTCCTGACAAACTTCCTTTTGATTGGTCCCTGGCCATCGGTTACGGGGGCCAGGACGTATGTACGTGGATCCGTTTCCAAGCTGGTGGCCATTTTAACGGAGCTCGCCACTTTATGATCTTCTGCTCTCCTCCATTTTGGACCACTTCGTCTTTGGGCCACTGTACGCTTTGGTGTTTTAAGTAGATTTCGTCGTCCATCGTTTGAAAGGGTTAATCTCTCGTAGCGTTCAAATCTGAACTCTGAAATTTTTACGTTTCCCTCACCGTGGACAGTGAGTTTGATCTTTGCTATGGGGTTTCTTCGAGTAGATTTCATCCAAAAGGGTTAAATCTATCTAGGCTTCGAAATCTGTTGTACAACACATTTTAGATGAACCCTCGAGGATTTTAGTATCCATTCTTTTCACGTTTGGCTTCTCAACACCAGACGGAAGCTGTGGTGTTCTAAATAGTTTGGTATAGTTCCCGAATTTGATATTTGGAATATTCCACATCCTTAAGGGCATCGATTGGGATTTAAAAATTCGGCAACAATTCAGGCATTATTTGTGCAACTACTTCTCAACACCACGATCTCCAAATTTTCCATTTCATCGTAACACGGTTACACTCTTTGGTATCCTCGACAGAGAAAGAAAAAAAAAGGGTTTCATCCCCTCTGTTCGACTGATTGAACATTAAATTTCATGGTTTGAATTTTCAATCGAAACTATTTCAAATAGTTTATATTCATTTCAAATTCGAGGATCCAGAAATTTCGGAAGAATCGTTAAATATCCTTTCCACCTGCACACTTGTCCCATCACCCGGCTGTTCCCTGGCACACAGCGTGACTAGGTCGGCCCAAGCATCATCTCGACAGAGCAGCTCGGCCAGGCGAGCCGATCAAATTTTTCCGCGCGAGCTGATCCTCTTCTCTCTTCGGGACGCTCGTCAAAGTGGCCGGCTTTTCACTCGGCGCACAAAGTGTCGGTCGTGGATTATTTTCCGAAAAGTTCGCGGTAGGTACACCACGTCAGAGGTTTTCTGGCACGTTAGAAGAGCCGAAGAGAGCGTGTGTGTGAGAGAGAGAGAGTGGGAGAGAGGGAGAGAAAGCTCGTTAATGCTTTATCGCGTGGTGCGCCCGACTGGATTTGGCCCACTTAGCCGTTTCTGGAATCCTTCGATCGATCCTACTCGTGACATCCGGTTCTTGCTCGCATCCATTTCGAGTTCTGCTCTCACGCCACCATGGATACACACGCCTGACAACGCGACCGCTCTTCCGCTTGACAATTTTAACGCGCCCTCTTTTCCTCCCCACCCCCCTTTCGCCACTGGTCCAAGAGCTGACACTGTCATCGGTCTGTCCTTTCCCTTAGACATTACCGCGCTCGATAAGAATAGATTTCTAGCGTCGAGCGACGTTACACCGTCGGCTGTACTCGTTGTTACCGCTTCCCTGTTATTGCGATGGTCGAATATTTAGGGAATCGAGGAGAGATTGTATACCTATGGCTGGTGGGGAAGGAAGAAGCAAAAGGAAAGGTCGTTCAGGGTCTGCTAGTGGACTCATCGGAAAGGCTTACGTAGCAGGACTGTACCTTAGACACAGGGATAGGAAGGGAATACAGTAGCGAACAAAAGTTTAAGACGAGAGGACAATGTGGAACATAGTTTTATGGTCTACAAATATTGTCTCGGATTTTTCGAAAGACCTCTCTTGGACTCGAACAGTAACAACATCTCACTTGATCTATCGCGCAGTCCTCCCTGGAAACTCTGTCCGTCCCTGGGAACCACTCCAATTACCCTTCTGTCCTTTCCAAAAAGAAAACAGTCGTTCGAAGAAAGGGGTGACACATGGGGGGAGGGAAAGGGAGAGATCAAACGAGGCCGCCGCGTATCCTTCTCCGGTGATAATAATGAACGCGTCAATTTTACCTCCCCGTCCGACTGTCCAACCCCTCTGTCCCCCAGCGCGAGCAACCCCTCGCCACTCACCCCTTCGTGTCCCTTTTTCCTTTTTTTTTCTCGGTGCCATTTTTTTCGCCAGCCTCCTTTCACTCGTTATCGGCCGCTCGCTAATGGCTCGCGATTGCCTCTCTCCCTCCCCTCCCCCTGGTGTCTTCGTCGCTTCCACCCCCCCCCCTCACCATCCCTCTTTGCCAGTCTGTTCCATGGAATCGACCGCGGAGACTTCAGCGGCGGAAAAATTTCAATCGGGCACAACGAACGATTTCGAATTTTCTCTGGTGCTCGCGTATGGACCCTGGTTTTAAGACAGCTCGTTTGAATGGCAGATTAATCTCGATTTTCCGCGGATCGATCGGTTATCTCTTTCTCGCTTCCCTCACGGACGACTCGTCGATGTCTGGCTTAAACGGTTTCGGGCATTGGCAGCTGTTCTCGTTCGGAGAATTTAATTCTTCGGAGATGGTTCTTCATGGGGGACATGACGGGACCGCCGATTTTTGCGTGCTCGCGAGCACCTCGATCGTCCAGGAAATTAGGTATACAACGGCCGAACGCGTGTCATGATGTTTGAAAACAGACTCTTTTTGGTGCTGTCCGTAAGAACAGGAGTTTGGGAACGAATTCGTGGTTCGTTGCATTTGTGGTGGATCCAGAGATTGAATTTCACTGGGGATATAGAGGGAGGAGAAGAGTTGGACTCAGTTTTGTTAGGAAATCATAGTATTTGCTGCTTGTTCTCTAAAGGAAGGAGAAGAGTTGGATTCAATTTTGTTAGGAAATTATAGTATTTGCTGCTTTCTAAAAATTGCAATCGATTCTTTTCGAATTGGCAAGATCTGATCTCTATATTTGTAAGAGAATAACTTGGATCACCTTGTTAGGTGATTTACCCTAGTTTGCCCTAGCTCTGAGCTTCGAATTTTATCGATGAGTAGGTAAAAGACATTGATGATCGTTCATAAATCCTTTTCGATCGTTGATGAGTTCTTTTTTCGTTGAAACTTGACCGATTAGGTGAGAATTTACGTTCTTTCGCGACGACTACAGGTTCCTGCTGTTATTTAGTATCAATGTAACCCTTCCAGAGGTCGTCATGATCGCGTCCATCGAGGATAATCGACAAAAATCGGCAATTACTCGGCCATTTCTCGAGCTCGCTCGATTCCCTTCGAAATGGACGAGATTTTTTTCGATTCGATTCGAACAGACGGCCTATTATCGGGCCATTTGAACGATTTCCCAGGTTCCCAGGGCCGGACAAAGGGGAAAATCGACGAGTTATTTAATCTAATATCGGCTGCTCCGAGATTCGTGCCCGGCTGAAACGAGTGCACGCGTGTAAACGTTATTTTTCTCCCATTCTCCTCCTCCCCCACTCCTCTCTCTTCGTTCCACTCTTTCTTTTTCGTCCCTGTTCGCGATTACCGGTCGTGGACGTTACAAAGGGGCCGACAGTGATTACACCGACGATTTCGAGCAGATATTAGGATCGTTATCGTTTCAGCGGAACCATCGAACGACGAAGTGCGTTGGAATTGGCGGCGAAACGCGATTCGATCGCTTTGAGCTCGAGGAAAATTTAGGAATTCGTTAGCTTCGGGGGTCAATTAAAATCGAGACAACTTCAGATAAAATCGTTTCATTTTTTCTTTTTCATTAAAAATTCTTCTCAAAAATGGAAAGATAATTTTATGGTTCGAAAATATTGTTTATCCATTCATTTTTATCACCATTATGGTGGAACATTATTTATTCATTAGCATAGAATACAAATTTTATTTATACTGCTATTTTGTATTAATTAATTAATTTATTTTCTTCAACCCTACAATCTTAAATTTTTATTCGCCACTGTACCTTTTATACACACACACTCACACACACATACACGTATCGTTTGATTTATTCATTTTCCACCGATGACTATGGAACTGGATTCGGGGGCAACGTTGAATTCTTAACGAACGTCTACTTAAAATCTTGGCTTCTTGAAACGTGAACACCTCCTCTTACCTGGTTAAGAATCGACGATGGAAGGAAATCGGAAAATCGCGGACCGGTTTCCTGCTTGGATAGAAAACCGTCTCCAGGAAATTGGCTACTGCCTAATTAATAAACTCTCCTATCTATAAAACCTCTGATCAAATTATCGTGAGCTGCTCGGTTGATCGGTGATCGATCGAACGATTGGTTGCGAAATCGGCGTGCATATTTAACACACGGACACGTGATCTCCTCCTCGAGTTCACGGAGCGTTTCAGACTCGGCTGGAGTCCGCGAACGGGTCGGCGCAAAAATTTTCCCGACCGAGAAACCCGGCTGTTCCCCTGTTCGCTTGGACGAAAGCCAAGCCAGGAGGGGGTGAAGCTAGAGGGAGGGAAAAAAAAGGGGGAAACGAAGGAAGGAAGAGGAAACGTGTGCTCGACGAGACGTAATACCACTCAGATTCGAAACAAGGCGTACAGTCGGTCGCGAAAGTTTCCGCTTTCGGTTGTTTAAATATAGGGAACGAGGTTTTTGGACGTTTTTGTGGACGTTCATCGATTCGTCGGTCACGATTGGACGGATTCTGAAAAGCAACGTTTCTTATGTCGATTCAGTCGAAGACCGTGCAAACGATTATTTTAGGGGAAGTTTCCTCAAGGCCCTTTCGAATGTGGGGCCTTTAGGAAGTCCCTTATTTATGGACACGCTTTTGGCTATTGAGGAACCAGGTTGACTCGAAAATTGAGACCATCGCCCTTCTATGGACGTTTAGAGGGTTAGAGAAAAAAGGCAAAAAAAAAATAGAAACCTTTGCCCCTTATTTGTTTGAAAATAATTGAAATTCGACAAGGTGACCAGAGATTTTCTCGACAGACTGTACGTATCACTCACTCGAGACACGAAACGAACCAACACCACAAAGAAAATGCATCTCTCTTGACACTCTTGCATCGTCTCACACGTACACACAAAATATATTTATATAAATATATATATATATATACGTATCCACCCCCAAAACCCCCCCTTTCTCTGAACCCTTTAGTGAGATGTTTATCAGCTGTAGTTATTATCAGTATGAGATGATCGTGGTATGCAAGCGACTCCCCGCCCCCCAACCCCTCTAACCACCAATATCTTTTATTTTTTTGTTCTCTCCACTGACTTGTTGTACCTGTTTTTACTTCTGTGCCCTTGACAATATTCTTGTAAATGTTAATGTTACATCTATATTACCATATATATATATATTATGTATCAACGTGAATGTACGTATGTATATACATATAACAAGTCGAGATTACTTTTTTTGTTTGGCTGTTGCGAGAACTTGTTACCCGCAAAAAGAGTAATTTTGCTCGTGAACCACACCTGATTTTGTTGCTAGAACGATTCGATTGAAAGAAAAACAGTTTCATAAAAAAAAAAAAAAAAAAAAAAAAAACGATAAGAATGAGCATTTGTTTAGAGGCAGAACACTAAAATATATATATGTGTATGCAAGAAACACGCATAACAGCAGATCAAAAACATGAACAGGAATGCGTATACATTGTGTACACACACAACGAGAAATCACAAAACTGTTCGACGACCCGGTAGTAAAAAGAGAGAAAAAAAGAAAAATGGAAACATTTAAAAATAACCGGGTCGTCTAACCGAACCAATCCATCGTTTATTCATGCCTGTCTTTTTTTCTGTTTTCAGCTGCACAGATTCCACAACGCGCAAGTAAGTACCATTAAATTACGTTGAAAACTGTTTCCCTTTCGTTTTACAACCCTTGCAATATCAAAGGAGAAAGGGGTGCACTTCGCTACTTTAAATGTGAAATAATTACCCGCGATAAATTCTTTTAATTTTAATGGAATATTTTATTCCTTCTCCACTTTTCAAATTTTTTTAATTCATTAACTCTTTGGGTCACAGTGGGATTAAAAATGTCCCACCTCAAAATATTGCAATTTAAGTCTATTGTTTAAATCCCACCCTATAATAACAAATTCAATTAAATTATTACCATTTTCTTATGTTTTTATATTATTATTTTTCCTTTGTTAATAAATATTTACCAATTAAAGTGTTTAAAATTTTTTTACTTCAAACTAAGTTGTAACGTATAGAAAAAAGAACTTTTGCAAGACAATAGTTTTACCGGTTAGGCGAGTTTAAACCACCCCTTTCCCCTCATCGATATTTCAACAACCAATAACTTAATGTGTTGCAAGGGTTAATTAAGCAGATCAACGATCAAACATCTGTGAGGGAGTGCAAATTTTCTTCTTTTTCTTCTTCTCCGTTTTCTTTCGATGGTTTTCCGTTTGAAAAAAAGGAAAATCTTGGGCCGTTTCGCAATGGCTACTCATAGGGGAACAGGAAACGGCTCGAACACCATCGATTCGCGTCGTTCTTCGTCTCCTTCGCGTCGCGCGCTTTTCATTCGCTAATTACCAATTAGTTCGCGTATTCCTATATAAGTGGAACAGTCTTCCGGGGCACGGTGTTCATGGGAACTTGAATTTTCCGTTCGTTCATGCTCGAATTCGATTTTTGGGAAGCCACTTTGAACACGCTAACAACTTAACGTGAAATTTTCACTTTTTAAACCCGTTTCCTTGCTAAAAATACATTCTTTCTCGTTGTTTATACATATTTTCTTTTTTCCATTTTTTTTTTAGAACAATATCACTTGTTCGGTATTTATAGTCATCGTTTTTTATAGTACACTGACAATTTTTAACGCGTTAAATCATTTGCAATTCAAACTGTGCCAGAAAACGCCTGTTTTAGTGTACAGCGTGGAATATTTTATAAAAATGGGTTTGATGAATGATAAATTAAAAAAAGTGGCAATTAATAAGATCTTTGAAAACCGGAAAAAAATAAAGCAACTCTGATCAATATTTACTTCGAGCATACACGAACCAGTAACGATTATACAGGGGTTTTATTGATTTATTTATTTTATTTGTTTTTTTTTCTGAAATGTTTTCTTAAATTGTTCAATGGTATTTTCTTTCTGAAAATTATTTCGTTTACTTGGTTCACTTGGTTTCTTTCACCGTTTCCTACCGGGACAGTGCGACTAAAGGTGGTTGTCTGAATTTTAGCATGCAAGAGGAAAGACGAGATGGCGAGCCAGGCAGAACACCAACAGCCCGCCCCCAAGAAACCGCGCCTGGTTTTCACAGACCTTCAGCGCCGTACTCTACAGGCTATTTTTAAAGTAAGTCCTGTATAACTTAACTTGCGTTTTGATCGATACCGCCGCCCCGTTCTCTACGTGTCCCGATTGTCCCGGGCAAAGGGATGCTCGAAGACACTCTGCTTTACTGGGAGCATCTTTCTCAACGATTATACAGACTTTCCCTAAACATCTTTTTTTTTCTTGTATATTCGTAAAGGCATCTTCAAAGTCCTCAATCACTTAATTAACTGTCTACCTATTCTTGAAAACATCCATTTTAAAGTGCCGATCAGAACGATGCGTAATATAGAGCTATTCAGAATTAGTACTACCAGACACAAATTTAGGTGCACAAAATTGCAGTACCAATGAGTACAATGTACACTTAAATTTCTTCGGTGGTACTCTTAATTATTTCAGAATTGCTACCATTTCTGTTCATAAAACACGTAATGTCTGATAATTTCAACTTTTTTTATCTATATTGTTGTAAGTTGCCTCGATCACCCTATATAATTTCTCAACTGATGCAAAAGGGCTACTAGCTCGTAAAATGAAATTATAATTTTTTTTTTTTATTACTATTATTATTATTATTTTTATTACTATTATTATTATTATTATTATTATCCTCGAAAGCCATATATTACATTGTGAACATAGAAAAATTGTGAACAGGGTTGGTGGGTCAGCGTTAATCCGCTTAAAAATCCTCGAGTATCCTTTCGACGAGCGGGAAAGGGTTGTTTTTGGGGGTGGGTGGCGTTATTATGTTGCATCGATGGAATGCGTGCTCCGCGTGGTGTCTATCGAGCTAATTTAGTACTCGACTACGACGGTAGTAATTTTGTTACGCGAGAATTTGTTGAGAGTGTTTCCATTAACGTGCTCGAAACTCGAACCGTGCACGTTTACATTGTTACAATAGCTTTTTTTTCCGACCCATAGAAAGAATTTTTCTGAGGGAAGTAGATACGACATAATTCTTCCGCGAATCGATTTTAATTCTGGGGAACGATGAAATTTCATACCGGTTAATAATAATTTAATAATAAAAAAGAAACCTATAGATCTGAAATAAATCGTGTGACGTAAAGGCCACTTCAGCTTTAATAATTTTGATTTTAAAATTGACAGAAAAGTGCCGTGCTTGCTTTCCTTCATTAAAATTGAAAAATTGCAGGTACAGATCACTGAACATTTTCTGAGACACCCTACTCAAATCAAACAACCCTCTGTAAAGTATAATTTTCAACTACCACTTATTTATTTAATAATGAACGAGCCAAGACCGTTGGAATACATAAAATTATAAATAATGGATTACATTATAGTACGACAATGCCACAAAAATGCTAACAATTACAATTACAAATTATTGAACAGACTGAATAATGAACGTTTAAAAGCAGTTGTATCATGAGTGAAAAGGTAATATTATAGTTCAGTCTTCCACTTTCATTTGTCTTCGTTTCTCCGTTCTCACCCCTGCAACCCTAAAAAATCCAACAACCCTTCCGTCTCCCACCAGCCATCCAATATCACCTATACAAAAAGGGAGGAGAACGAAATTCCGACAGCGAGGGCGTCGTTAAAATTGTCGAGGGGGTGCGTGCGTTTGGAGGGGGTGGTTCTTCGACGAGCGCGTTAATGATACCGATGGTCGTTCTCGAGGAACGCTCGCGATCGAAGCGCGTGACCAAGGAATCGGCCGCGAAATTATTTAGCGCGGATCGATACGGGCGGGTTTCGCGCGCGACAGGGTTGGAACTCACCCCCTGGCCGTTTCCAACCGCGTCGTCGGGCTGTCCCCGTGCTTTTCTCCGCGTGCACGCGAAAAATCAGCATCCCTTTATTAATGTACACCTCGACAGAGGGAGAAAAGGGAATCGAGCGATTTGGAGAGGAAAATATTATTGACGGGGGTGGAAGTCGCGGTTAATGGCATAAAATAGTAATACAGTAGAATTAGAGTATATTTATTTTTATTCATTTATTTGACGGGTAAACGCTCGTTATAGAGAAATAATACGGTAAAAATAAAAGCAATTAAAAATAAAAGTAAATATATTAATGTAATCTCTGTTAATCTCTATTAGTATAATAGAGCTTCGTAAAATTAAAAATCATTGGTTTGTAGAATGTTTCGGTTCCAGTATTTATTGCTGAAGTAATAATTAAGCGTAGCAGGAAATAATGATTATTAGTGTTATTGTGTGTGTCATTCAGTTATGCTTGAGTTCAGAAATTTAGTTGGATGCAATAATTATTAACATTACTTATTATACGGTTTATACCATTTAACTTGGCATAGAGACAGAGAGAGAGAGAGAGGAATGAACTTGTTGACGTAGAAGAAGACAATTCCTCGTAGCAATCTTGTCGCTATTTTTCATGAAAAGCGAACAGATTTCAGTGGACGCAACTGAATTATTTATTGCTTTACGAGCAACCAAAAGGTCCATCTGGATCCCACGTCGCTATAATGCTTCCGTTAAACTTAATCGGGCGTTGATTCGGCTTCGCATTCGCATCGACGCGACCCTGATCCACGTTTCCGTAGCTTATCAACAAACCAACCAACACAAACAACACTATAACCGTCCAGAATTCGATCAAACTCCCGACATCCCCGTTTCTTAATCACAAGTTCGAATTCGCGTTCCCATGAACTCCGGGTTAAACTCCGCGAACCGAAATTTCGATCACGATTCGGTTCTATCTCCCTTAAATTCGGCTAACTTCCGCGACACCGGGTGAAACTCATGCTAATTCCGGCGCGGATGATAGGGAGGGTGTAGTTTCCCAGGGGGTGGAGAAGGAGGGATAGGGGGTGGGTGACGTAGGTTGATACGATCGCAGGACAACTATGAAAATGAGCAGGGGGGTAGGTTTTGGTGGAAAAGGGAAAAGCTGCGGCGAGGCTCTTTGGAAGTATGCCAAATAGTTGGCGAATTGACCTTAGCCCAGTTAACGCGCAACCGCTCTCGATCTTTCTCGCATTCCACCCCCTATTTTCTGCTCGATTATACGACTTTTCAATCCACCCTGCCCGCGATGTTCACGAGCACGTTCGTTCGATCTGTCAACACTTATCGGTGGGAGCGGATCTTTTATGGTTAATCATGGAAACACAGATCCTTCGTCGAGCTGGGAATCTTAATTAACCCTAAACCTATTGACGGGTTAGGGTACACGGTGGCGAACAAAAATTTAAGACGAGAGGACAATGTAAAATATAGTTACAAGTATGCAAATATTAGAATACGATTTTTATTTAATTTGCTTTCTTTTACCCTTTGGTCTTAAATAGGGGTTGAAAGGTTGTTTACCCTTTGGTCTTAAATAGGGGTTGAAAGGTTGTTTGAAAGGCCGCCAATTTTGAAGCAAGTACTATGAAAACTGGTATTTAACTTTTCGGTTAGAAATAAAGAAACACGTGTTTCATCGTTTTTGGAAAATCAATCCCCAAGGAGGTGAAATGAGGGTTGAAAATTTATTTGAAAATCCATCAATTTTGAAGCAAGCACTATAAAAAGAAAAAACGCGGGGAACAGCTGGTTGTGAATAAAATATAAGCGTGACGATAGTGTTGTGAATTTTTAGGGAAAAGCAGGAAAGTGTGAGAGTAGGGTAAAATTCGTGAAATTAATTGAATTTCCTCGGTAACAAGGGGGTGGACGCTTAAGGAACTGTATTGATATCCTGTCTGGGTGTAATTCAGCGCGTGTAACGCAACGAAACGAAGGTCTGCCGCCTCTGTCTAGCGGGACAGCGGCTCCGTATTGAGAGAGGCGTATCAATTGTTGGGAATACGGGACACTATCTGCGCGAGGATCGTGATTATTCCTTGACAGCCTCTGTGCGCGCCTGAGAAACCGGGTAGAGAAAGAGAGACAGGGGAGGGGAACGAGGAGGGGGTTGCATACGTGTCAGGGGGATGAAGGGTGCACAGAGGGTTTGTGAAACGAAGAAAAAGACGCGTTACATCCCCTCTGGTTGGCACTGATGACGAACTAATATCGATCGTAATTATGATAGTTGAAAAACTACCCCTATTTTCTTTTTCATTCGGAACTTCGCCCCTTTTCGCTATCTATGCATTCGATAACTTTCTAGCGGTACTTGAATGTTTATTTATAGCAACAAAGGACATATTTTGTTTCCACTACGCTATTAACTCGATACGGATGTAAATGAGTTTTGTTGATTTTAATTGAACCCATCAGCTTAACCCTTTGAGCTCGAGAGGCGACTGATAGTTTTGCAAATCTTTCCGACTTTAGTCAGTTTGTTTATTAATCAGACCCGGGGGTTAATTAGTCATATATGTAAATTTTAGTATACAACTTAACTAAACTAATTGAAGTTTAATATTCGTTCTGTCGTCTTAAATTTTTGTCGCTTACTGTTCGTAGAATCTAGATTCGTAGAGCCCCTGGGTAAGAAATCTACCCAATCTACGAACTCTCGACAAGGAATTTCTCAAAAATTTCAAATGACATCCACTGAAAGAACTGTCCTACTCTTGAACTAACCTCAAACAAACCCTTTCCCCATCGAAATCCTCCCAAAATCCTCAAAACTTGTGGGAGACTCGATGAAACGGTTGGAAACCTTCTTCGTCGAGTTATCATCGTTCACCCTACTTTGGCCACCTGTGGAGGGGACGGGGAAAGGGTTAAGCGATCCCTAGGGAGCAGCACGTAATTCTCGTTGTATCCAGCACCCTAATTCGATCGGTTTCACCAGGCTAAACGATTGCGTTTCGCGCGGAACGCGTTAATTATTGCGTTCTCTCGGTGGTGCACGCGCATCGGTTTGTAATAATTGTTCCTTCGAGCAATCGATACCCTCCCTCTCGTCTCTCACTCTCACTCACTCACTCTCTGTCTCATACTCACACACACAGACTGTCTCTCTCTGGCTGCTTCGTCCGTGTTATTGATCGACCTACGTCGGGTAAGAAACGTCGCGTGGGAAGAAAGCGTGCCAGCACGTTCACCACATGTACAGAAATGTTTACCCTTCCCGCGATCGAGTCCTCCGCGAGCACTTTTCCGGTTCCGGCTGAAGGACTTGTTTTTAAGAGAGAAAATGTAGTTGATAGACGATAGGGTAGTTGAGAATAATATGTTTGCAACAATACGTTTTTTCTTTTCAAAGTTTGGATAATTAACCCTTTGCATTCGAGAGATGACTGTTAATCAGCAAATGATAGTTTCGCAAATGTTTCAGATTTCAGTTAATTTGTTTATTAGCCAAACTCAGAGGTTAAATAGTCACATATGTAAATTGTAGTATATCACTTAACTGAATGAAATGACGTTTAATATAGGCGAATCTTAGTAAATATTTCGAATTTGAAAATTTTTGAAATTGAAATCATTAGACGACTAACACTTAGCCAACCGAATGGAGAGATCTTCCATATTCGTTATTAGTCAGTCTTGAACTAGCGTTTAATTTATTGAAGATTGTCCTTTGAAAAGCAAAAAATGCATAAACTGTGAGCAACGCTAGTTTTAACTTTTGTTATCAGTAAGTCTTGAACTGGTGTTGAATTTATTAAAAATCGTACTTTGGAAGAGTCGAAAAAGGATTTGACGAACCTAAGTTAACAACACTAGTTCAAGGACTAATAACAAAAGTAAATAGAATCAATGGCAGAGTAAGGAATGCGAGCCTTCCCCATTCGATTGGTTAACTGTTAATATCCCCATCAGCGTTAATCGGGGATCAACCTGTAATCACCCTCGCCCGAAAACCAAAAAAAGAACTTGACTCACCCATACCGGATACCGTTTGCAGGAGACCAAGAGGCCGTCGAAAGAGATGCAGGTGACAATCGCCAGGCAGCTGGGCCTGGAGCCGACGACGGTCGGCAACTTCTTCATGAACGCTCGACGCCGCTCCATGGACAAGTGGAAGGACGAGGACCCGAAGACCGTCGCGGTCGAGGAGGGACAGCTATCGCCCACGATAGGTATCGGGCAACGGCAGCCAAGCGACGTTTTGTGACACACGTCCGACCACGAGGAGTACCACGACGAGTCCCCAGAGGAAGATCTGCCCTTCTCGTAAGGGCGGCGATTATCACGCGCGACGCGACGCTCGCGTTACAGCTCGGGACACACGACTGACCTGGAACGTCAGTTTTCGGCCGTTTTCGGCCGTTTTCGGCCGGCGCTCGTCGATCCGCCGCGGCCGCGGGACCCGTTTCGGTGACGTAGCGGGGACCTTGGACCGCGTACGGCGTGATGCACGCGCTAGGAGTGGGGGCAGGGCCCGTGTACGCCGGCCGAGTGATTACGCCTCGCCGGGCTATGGCGCGGTGTGTTTACATTCGGCGAGGCCGCGTTAAACGCGTTCGCTATCGCGTAACGAGCGACCGACCACCGCTGTAGTCGGGACCAGCAGCGGGCGAATATGTTTCCTTTTCCGGCTGGCTTACACGCAGCTGTGTTTGGGACAGATATTCGCGCGTGTTTACGTTTCTGAAGGAGACGCGTGTTTTGAGCTCGCTCGAGACCACCCGAACGGTTTTCGTTCGGCTTTCGATTAATCGTGGAGATACTAGGGAATATACGTATACGTTTGCATTGTTCGAATACGCTTATCTTCCCGATTGCGTTTCATTTTTCGTTCTATCGTAGAAACGATGAGTAAATTGAACAACGCCGTGGACACGGTATTTTTGTTCCGTTACGTTTTAATTTTCTATTTAAATAGTCGAGAATGGAGGTACACGGAGGTATTTTGTTTGTAGCCGTTGAATGATCAGGGGGGGAAGAAAGGGTATTCGAATCGTTCAAATTGTAGTTGCCAGTGGACGTGTTAAAGATGAATCCACAGAATAGACGAATATTTATGTTTGGCAAATTTTATTAAAAGTAATGTACGATAAAGTAACGTGGTATTTGAGTTTGGGAAATTTTGTTGATAGAGAGGATTTACGGAGAGTTTTGAAATTAGTAGATCTCGATAGCGATAGGTGTACAATGATTCACGAATCCCTCGTGAGAATAATTTAGTTTGTAACGATCGATCACATTTAATGAATTTAACAAACAATTCGAAGCTCATACTTGAAATCGTCGGGATCGGAGAAACGTAGAAGGATCATGCGAACCGGCGTCATTATCTTATAGCCATCGTATATAGTCACTGTGATAATTTTTTAACGACAGAAGAAGAAAAAAAAAGGGTGGCAGCCCTGTTCGTGAATATTGCAGTCCAACCTCGCTACGTCCCGCGAAACGACACACACCGATTCTCCTCGGTACTTGCTGCGGTATTAATTTTTTAAACACGCGAACCTCGATTCTCCAATCGCGAATCTCGAATGAAAATAAAAAACAAGAAAGAACGAACAGAAAAACGAAAAAGAGGAGGGGGGGGGGGTAAAGGAATCGAGAAACGAAAACCACGTTCCAGGAGTTCGAAGATCGAGCATCGTGACGTCGCGTCGACGAAAATCGCGTCGATCATCGATCTTTATTGCCAGGGAAACAATTGTCTCCTTCACGGTTTCATTGGGAAAGCAGTTTCGGTTTCGGCTGTTCTCCGGGAACTTGGTGCCATAATCTGCCATATTAGAGTAAGATACCTCGATTTAGAACGTTCTCTAGTCCACGCGTGTTTGGGCCGGCCTTTAATGGGGCCGGCCGAGTTTTTATCTAGTCAAAATTGCAAGAGGTGAGCCTCAAGTTCTCCAGAAGACGCGCGTCCGAGGCTTTTCGTGGATCGAGCGTGGTTCTTCCTCGGCGGAGGACCGATGAAATCGTGGCGAATTCTAACGCGTTCAACCCCGAACATTTCTAGAAGGTTTTATTTATAAAACACACTGTCGCGCTTAACCGTTAATCGTCCTCGGCGAGGGGTTGAACGGGTTAACCCTTTGCGATCGAACAAGCGTCACACACGTAGATCGTGCTGGTATTTTTTTAACCTCCCGAATGACAGGGAGCCATGTAGATAATTACTCGTGCCATGTTTCGTTTGAAATAAGAGGGATCGCAAAGGGTTGCAGGTTTTATGGAAAAAGAAAACAATGAACCCTTTAATGGCTCCGAGGAGAGCTCGATCTTGAATATTGGGCGTTGCTGCTTGGAATTATTTTTTCACACTAGGTTTACGGGACCTGTCAATTTGATAGGTTTTGAATTTCACAAGCAAAATTATCCCTAATAATTTTTGTTGACTTTTATCAATGGACTGATACGAATATACCCTAGTCTATTTTCCTCTCAGCTCTAGAGTTTCAAATTCTGTATGACGTATGCCTATTTCTTAGCACATGTATATTAGAAATAGATGAACAAAAAATGTCCGTAAATCTAGGGTTAAAAACAGTAAAAGAATTTCTGAACGTAATTTCCACGTTCTTGTTTCAATTAGTTCCATTAGCCAAGAAGGTTAATCCGCTTTCTTTTTAACCGAAAATTCCTCCCTGAAGAGGGAGGGATCAACTTTCTTCTCGAGAAACGTAAATGCAGCAACTGCCCGGCCTCGAATCGCGATTCGACGAAAGAAATTCCAAAAATCGGAGGAACACGTGGAACCCAACCGTGAAGGGGAGAAGATGAGATCTCCTAAAAGATCGATGATCGAACTGGGCACATAAAGGACTCGTCGTGTCCTCGTTGGTCGTTAAAGGAACACACTCCGAGAGAGTACCCGTCGAAACTTAACCAAAGGGACACGAAAGAACAGCTTCGTTTCTTGAAACAAACACACTTACACACACACACACACACACTCACACACACACACACACACACACACACACACAAACAAACATATATTAACACACACCCAACACAGCAACACCCCTGAAACACAACACGAACAAAGAGCCAGAGGGGGAAATAAAAGAGAATTAATTTAACGGGGAGAAATAGAAACAAAGAGGAGAAAACAAATGTGTGGCATCGTGTCGATGGTGCACGTGCCAAGTGATATATATTCTACGTATGTTAAAATGAACACGTTGTAATATCAGAGTGGACGCTGTTCTGCGCGAATCGGCGAAGAAGAGGAGCAGCAGACGGGACACGGAGGCTGATCGTTCGCGAAAATTAGTGGTCTCCGTTGTTCAGCGACGTGCGAATCACAGGGATGCGGATTCGGATGCGTTTGCGCGTGTGTGCATGTATGTGTGTGCGTGCGTGCGAGACAGAGCGACGCGTAGAGACTAACAAAATAATAGCGGAATGAGTGGAGCGAAGAGAGATTTTTCTGCGAGCCGCACCTCTCGATATCGTAACCGCGATCGTGCTGTGCTATTATTGTACATATTCAAATTGGAGGCGGAAGAGGCGAGAGACCTTCGCGATTCGGGGTTGCGGAGGGTGGGACGAAGAGGGAGGGACGAAGAGGACTCTTCTCCCGTTTTCCGGTTGCACGCGAGCCATTCCTTCCCGGGAATATTGTTCTGCGTTCGGTTTCCGTGGATTTGCCATTTTCTTCCTTTTTTTTTTCTTCTTTTTTGCTTTTCTTCTCTTTTACGAACGAGATCCGCCGCGAGGGATGTCGCGCACTTTTTTTTTCGTTGGTTTCTGTAATCGTTGAGCGGACTGCTAGGGCAGTTTCATCGAGATCATGTATGAGAGAAGATCGAGGGGGAAACGTGGAAACGATCGATGGATCGAGCGGGATTTTAAATTTCGAAAGGCGCGACGAATCTCCTCGCGGCCGATCCAACGTCGAAAGTGAGATCCTGTACTAGTCTATAGAACATTCCTTGGTTAACACGTTGAGTGCAGCACTTTATGTTTATGCTAGAACACCCACTTGATTAGGACGAAGTAAATGTATAGATAATAAATCTCTTATGTCTATTTAAACGCCCGACGTTCCAACGTTATTTTTTATCTTCGTTTCGAACGACAGTTCTACGACCGCTCATTTTTCACGGCACTCAACGTATTAAAAGCCGTGTAGACAATTATATTTCCGGTTCCCCGTGGTCTTCGGTTTCTCGCATCCGTTCTTACCCCGTGATCGAGCCATGTCGGCGCGAGAAAAAGGGGACCGGAAGCGGGAATCCACCCGTTCGAAGGGTCGCCGCGCGTGGAACAGTGAAACTGAGGTCGTACCAAGAGAAACCAAGGAAGAGCAAAGGGGGAACGGAGGCGGAGGGACGAAGAAACGGAAGCGTGCCTCGCGGCCGTCGATTATAAGATCATATATAGTACAAAGTAAACATATATTATTGTAATAACGGTTTAATTAACTATAAGGGGAGCGTCGCTGTTTCACAAACAACCAACGAGAGAGTGTTGCACGTGGCGGACGAACGTTTCATTCTCCGGGTTTCGATCGAGTGCTGTTTGTTATCACCTAAAATATTGATAAATGACAAGAAATTATCATTAAACATTATTCGCGGTCCGTTTCACGGAAACGAGGCGCGTTCAACAGGCGGGCTCCGAAAACTGCGTCAAGTTCTCGCGAATGTTTCCTCGTCCGGCGTGGTCCCGCGCCACCGGAAGTGAACACACATCGAGAAGGGGACACGAACAGGAAAAGGAGCGAACGATGCGTCGAGTTTGTCGAGGTTGGAAACTTGGTTCGAGATTGTTGTTATCGTCGTCATCGTCGTCGTTGTTGTTCGTTGCTGTTGGATCTTTAAAAAGAAGCTTCGAGGCGTTTGATCCTTTGATACCATCGAGAATGGTTGTTGAAAAGATTTTTGCGACGAGCACGCTGATCGATGGCAATCGTGACGATAAGACACACGCATGGATAAGTTTCGATAATAATAAATGATAGCAATAACCAGCTCAATTTCAAGTACAGAAGGAAAGAACCAGAATGTCCTCCGGATGAGACCACAGATGAGAACGTTGAAGCGAACCAAGTTATCGAAACGCGAAAGCGGCAAGCTTAGTCACAAAAATTATCACGAGTAATCCAGGGTATTTTATCGCGAACCGATCGCAGTATCGTTGAGGAGCAGCAGCGGAAGAGGAACGCTCGCGTGCGCGGTTTGGTGAGACCGGAAGTGGGGCGTGGAGGAGGAGAAAGCGGCTCTAGGAAGATAGAGCAACGCCTGGGGATGTCTGGGGATAAGTTGGGGGAAACTTCGGGTAGGGGACCGTCTGCACGAGAAACTTGTAAATAATCGGTTACCAATTAATTACCAATTAATTGCGCTTGGCAATCGCGATCGGTTACTATTATGATTACAGTAGCGATTATTATCATTATTAATATTATTATTAATATTGCCAGGAGCATCGCCGTTACCATTACCATCCTCACATTAGTCGCTATTATTAATATTATCATCATCATCATTATTATTATTATCATTATCATTATTATTATTATTCCTATTATTCCTATTATTATTATTATTACGATTATTTATGTCAATACAATTCCTACTACTATTGTCACTGTTACATTTGCGATTTTTATTATTATCGTAACAAGAGAAACAGATGATCGTTTGTTATAATATAAACACGGTACTGTGAACGCGTTGTTTGTCGAGCAGATGGTACGCAGAGAAAAACGGGTTTCCGGTGCAGCCAGAGCAATTACTGCGATAGAATTGACGTATCGTTGAAGAAAAAGGAAAAAGAGAATATGGGGTAAAATCGAGGAGGGCGTCGGTTAGGTTCGAACAGGGCGAGATGGGGTGGGGGGCTGAGGGTTAGGGGATGGAAAAATCGAGGGACACACGCACGCTAGGTGAACACACACGCGCGATAGAGCAAAGTGAACCCGCTGAACGTAAATGCAAGGACATAGTATATGATTATATTATATACTATACATAAATATAAATATATAAATATATAAATATAAATATGAATATAAATATAAATATAAATGAATGATATATTATATATATATATATATATAAATATAATTGCCGTTTTCAGGGCAAACCGGGGGGCTAGTTAGGGTTGTTCGCGAGGGTGGGACGCTGGGAGGGGCAGGGTTCGGTATAATTTAGCGTTAGGTAGAACCCCAGCGATCCAGGGGGTTCGATCGTCGATCGGTCCTCGGTGTCGATCGATCGACGAGACTATTTTACACACGTTCAGTTGACGACACACGGGAACGAAGGGGGATGAAACGGCGCGAGCGTAACGAAGAAGACGACGACGAAGAAACGGGGGAGGGGCTTAGTACTCGACGATATCTATTTATGTAACAGGTTCGTGGCGCGTGGGTACCTCGTCTCGAATCGACGATCGACGGCGTCATTGGCGGAGGGACAGGGAACGATGGAGTCGCACGCGTGAACACCGTTCGAGCTGTAGGGGGAACAGGATCGTTCGATTACGCGAATCGGGGGGGGCTTGAAGCGTTCTAGGGGGCGGGCTGAGCTCGAGCCGTAGGCGAATGAACATATTATAAATATAAATAATATAAATAATATAAATATATATATTAAAAGGCAGAAATAATAGTAACGATTAATTGAACGGAAGACGACGGCGAGGGGGGTGCAGGGGGTAGGGGCGGGTGTAAAAGGAACAACCGTAGAGACTAAGAGAATCTATTTCGGGTCCGTGTGTGTATACGCGTTTTTTTATATTGCGAACGACACGAGTCGCGCGCGCGAGTTTTAAATCTGTGTAGAAGAAGAAGGATCGGTAAGAACGAAAGGGTTGAACGGGGGGGCGGAGGGCGAGCGGAACGAGCGTAACCGTGAAGCGTTTTTGTCCTTGGACGGGAGGGGTGGATTTATTTGGGGGTGGTGTATGGTCATGCTGTGCCGCTGTGTATCACAAGCGTCAAGATGGCGGATGGGTTAGGCAGGGGGTGGTTTTTGCTCTCGACTCGATTACGGTTCGCTGTTTCGGTTGGACTCCATCAAGCAAGCTGTTTTTATGTAATTGTTTTTTTTTTTGTTTGGAACGGATACTTCTTCAGTGTTGCTTGAATAAATAATATTATTAATCGTTATTCAGCTGAATTTCAAATTTTGAAACTACCTTATTGTTGCACAATACGAAGAAACATAATGCGTCTCATCGGGGGCCATTTTAACGATATCATTGAATATTGTTCGCTTTTTTTCCTAAATTCGCGAGTTACTTCGTTGTTATTCTACTGATCAATAATATATAAGTTCGATCATTATCAAATACATATCCTAACTGCTCTCATACTCTACCTTAAATAGCAAATAAAGAGAGCGTTATCCTTGATAAATATAATAATTGCGTTAAAAAAAGAAATCAGTGATACCAATTATTTATTTATTTGACGGGTAAACACCCTTTATAAAGAAGCAATACAGTAAAAATAAATGTAACGATAAAACTAAAAGGAGCACAATTATATAGAAACTTATACAGGAGGATACATTGTTCTAGAATGCAAAAGGAGACTGCGAAGTACATTTATAGTTTCTAGCAATCTGTTTGAATTGTCCACGTTATAATTTCTAACCCCCGAAAATTTTTTACTAACCAACAGCGAGCAACGCGTGATCGAAGAGCGAAAACCACCTGAATTTCAGGGGGGGGATTGAAGTCCGAGGACCCGTGGCCGCGTTTCAAGGTCGTTCGTCGATCGATACATCCGTTAATCGATTCTGTTGAGATCGACCTGAACGCGCTTGGGGGGGGTGGGAGGAAGACGCGAAACGGAGAGAAGGGTTGACAGAGAGAGAGAACAGGCGAACGGTTCGTACGACAATAAGGTATCGATTAGTTAATCAGAGATGAAATAATGTAAAATACAAGTGCAAAAGCAAGTATACATTATTATATTTATTATAATACGGGGGTTCATCGTGTCGGTATCCAAACGTGTAGCAAGGGGGACGGGGGCGAGGGTTAAGGGCGGGGAAACAGAGAATATCTTCGGGATCAACAAGAACGAACGTATTCTCTCTTTCGATCTGGCAACAGGAAGGAGAAGAGGAAAGAAGAGAGATACTTATAGGAGGATGGACAACGGAAGGGAGAATTTTCACGGGACGAGGCTCCTTTTTAGGGTTTCTAAGAGAAAGAGAGAAAGAAAAAAAAAAGGGAAAGAAAAAGGAAAGAACGCGCCGCGCTGCGAGCGAGGAAACGACACGCAGCTCGCACGATCGCGCGAGGAACGTTTTTTAAAACCGGAAACCAGACGTTGAAGGGTAGAAGGTGGAGGAGGAGGAGGAGGACCGAAAGCGGGCGGCTGGAACGAGTGGATCGAGCCCTCGCTTTAGCGGCTGGATCGATGAGCGATCGCGGATCGACCGGATGATCGCCGCGAGGACATACCAAAGGATCGTAGAATTTACGCGAGTAACAGATGAAGAAAAAAAATACATTATTTATTGTTTACACTTACGTACTCATTAGCGAATGACACACAGACACACATACACTCAACACCGTCACACTTGACACACGAACATTAAGAACGAATGGACGAGCGAATGAGAGAGCGAAACGTGCGACAGATCGATGTCAATCGATCGAAGATCGGGCGTGTTGTTGATCCTGCGAGCAGAATTTCGAAAATGACAGAAAGAGAAAGAGAGGGGTAGACGATTGTAAATGTTGAAATCGAAACTTCCCGCGAGATCGAGGACGTCGATCCTTCGGGGGGGATCGACGAGGGGCTAGTTTTTTCTTGTAAGCGACCAGTTTGTTAGCGTCCCGCTCGTCGATCCGCCTGTCAGCGATCGAGGATCCATAGAGATCGATGAAATCGTGACTGTTGGGAGGGAAAAAAGATTGCAGGAAATTGGAGCATTCTTTTTGAGAAAAATTAGTTGGAATAATCGAACGGATCGCAGCGGGAAATTCGATTGCAGCATAAACGAAGATGTGTTACTATGTAATAGAGACACAACACGAGTTGCAGGGGAGGGGAATGGGGGGGGGGCGATTGTAAACTACTGTAAACTACGATGTTACTACGTTTTACCAAGAGCTTATTGTAGTGGAGAACCATTTAACGATGGGCAGAGGAGAGAGCGAGTACGAGAGAGAGAGAGAGAGAGTGGAGAACAAGCAGAAACACACGATTCATGGGACACACATGTTTACACACGCATACACACGCATGTACACACAGACGGATAGGGGATGAAAGAGGTTGCGAACAAGGTGGAGGGAGGAAAAGCTGCGTCGAGGCGAGAGAGGCAAACCATACCAAAACAAACCAAAACAAACAAGATAAGAGAACAAGAAGAAAAAAAAACACGAAGAAAAATACAAAAAAAAAAAAATGGTAATTGAGTGTAGCACGAAAAAAGAAACTTCTTTACACTTTTGCACGAGACGTGTGTTGTACTTAAATTAATTATCATTGACATATGTAATTAACGTTTTATTACTTAGCAATTAAACTTAATTTATTTATGATTAAATCGGAGTCGCTTGTGTTGTGAACACGCCCTTGTTGAAAACGTGTCGAGAGAGAGAGAGAGAGAGGGGTGGTCGGGGTGACGAAACGGGGAAGGGTGGGAGAGAAAAAAAATGTGCAATTCGACGGTGTCGAAATAAAAATTGAAAGAAACCTCTGAACGGATACTTCACTGACACAGTTTCAGACACATCTTCTTTCCGTTTCTCGTGCTCGATCAACGTTATTACGTGATTTTCTTTCTTTCGCACGATTACTCCTTGGTTTCTATCTCCTTTTTGCTTTTCCAACCTGTTTTATTGAAGTCGTCGTACAAAACGTGTACAAAAACCTGGTGTTTCAACGACCAGGTAATCGCTTAACCCTTTCACGACGGGTGTCGTATATATACGACAGAGTCACTAGGTGCATCATAGCGGCTGACGCCGTATACATACGTCAGAGCCACTAGGTGCATCACAGCGACGAAAGGGTTAATCGGATTTCAATGTGTTAAAATCATAATTATATTACTGTTTTATTTCAATAATTAAAATAAGTCAAAGTAAAGCTAGTACAAGCATTAGGGCAACGCAGAAAATGGTGGCGAAGTATGGTTCAGTTGTGTGCCGTCGCGAAAGGCGACGAGAACTATGGTCAACCGTGTCGTTGCGAAAAATGGCGAAGTATGGTACAGGTTGCGAAAGGGTTAATCGGATCACGCAGCAAAGGCCTGTATGCCAGTGATGGCTCTGCCCAGTATCAGAGCGTGGATGTCGCTGGTACCTGCGTTCGAGAGGATTGAAAGCGAGAAAGTTTAACTATATTCGATGAATCGATATGTGATGTGATTTAACTGGACGTGTTGTTTACGTACCCTCGTAAGTAATCACGCTCTCCAGGTTCATCACGTGCCTGATTATGTGATACTCGTCCGATATCCCGTTCCCACCTAACATCTCCCTGGCTGTCCTTGCGATCTCTATAGCCTTCGCCGCGGAATTCTTCTTTATCATGGATATCATCTCAGGAGAGGCCCTGGTGCAGTAATTTTCACTGTGTATAATAACTATTATAGGAAATTTTAATTTTACTTTATCATTTAGCAGAGTGGATAAGGCTAAAATGTTATTGCTACAAATCACCTTGCACTAGTGAGGAATAACCTTCTGAGATCGTGAAAGCTTATCGATAACGACATCGTGGGATAATAAAATTCTCAATTCGAATACTGTCGATATTTAAAAAAAAATTAAATATTTAACAAAGACGGTAACTATATAAGTATAGGACTTGCGTTGCAATCGGGGGTTACCCATTTATGCTTATCGTATTTATTGCAGTTAGGAAAAATTGAAGAGTTACGATGGTGGGCTCCACACGAAAGAGGCACCAAATTAATCCTTTGCTCTCGAGAAGTGACTGCTAGTCACCAAATAATAGTTCCTCAAATTTTTTTTATTAATCCAGCTCAGGGGTTAAATAGTCATATATATAAATTTTAATATATAACTTAATTAAACGAAATGACGTTTAATATAGGCGAATCTTACTAAATGTATTGAATTTGAAAATTTTTGAAGTTAGTATCATTAGACGACTAACAGTCACCTCTCGAGTGCAAAGGGTTAATTTGCACATCTAATATTATCTTGATCCTCGTGCTACGAAATCCTCGGACAGGAATAAACTACCCCGACAACAGCCATGGAAAATTGTGAAACAACCCTTACTTGCCCTCGTCCTTCAGCCTGCCCACCCTGAGACAGGCCTGAAGGCCGAACGCGATGTCGCACATCATGTCGGCCAGCTTCTTCTGCACTAATTGGTTGGCCGCCAGCGGCCTGTTAAATTGCTTCCTCTCCAGGGTGTACAGCCTGGCTGTATTTAGACAAGTTTCAGCGGCTCCCAGAGCGCCCCACGCGATCCCGTATCGAGCGTTGTTCAAACAGGCGAACGGTCCCTGCACCAATGTATCTTCAGAGGTGACATCGCCTTTGCGACACGGTAGAACTCCATTTATCCGGTGCAGAGCACCGATTATTCAATTGGTTGCAAACGAAATCACTATTCGTGTGATCTTCTCATTTGGAGTGATTTTTTTTTTAACTTTGCATAATTAACCTCTTGCGGTCGAGGGATGACTGTTAATCACTGAATGATAGTTTCGTAACTTTTCAGACTTCAGTTAGTTTGTTTATTAGTAAGTTAAATAGTCATATACGTAAATTTTAGTATTGTCACTTAACTAAATTAAATGGCGTTTAATATAGGCGAATCTTAGTAAATATTTCGAATTTGAACATTTTTGAAATTAATATCATTAAATGATTAATAGTCATCTCTCGAATGCAAAGGGTTAATTAAATCCCTATATATTTTTAATTATTATTTTGCATCAAATGTATTAAATGAAAAAAAATTAAATAAAAAAATGTGCTAAAGATCGTATGAGTGGTGTGGGGGTGAACAGTTGAACGAAGGAATTAACAAATCGAGCGTGCCACAAAAATACCCCTCGATAAATGGAGTTCCACCGTATCTTTTTCCATAAGACTTACTTTGAGACCTTGCACGCTCGATAACAAATTCTCTTCGGGCACTTTCGCGTTGTCCATTAGGATCATCCCTGTGACGGAGGCCCTCAGGGAGAATTTACCCTCGATCTTCGGGGTGGACAGTCGATCCTCGTTGCCTTTCCTTTCCATGATGAACCCCCGAATATGGCCGTCCTCGCATTTGGCCCAAATGACCAACACATCGGCGATCGGAGAGTTCGTGATCCTATGGATTCGAACGAGTTCAAAATTCGTGTTTCTCCGGAATTCTACGGGAAACTGACCATGTTTTGCTCCCGCTGAGTCTGTACACCTTCTCACGGGAATCGTAAATCGCTTTGGTCTCCATGGAGGCCGGGTCGCTTCCGTGGTTAGGCTCTGTGAGCCCGAAACAACCGATCGCTTCACCGGATACTGCAAGCAATCGGAATTTTCGCGGTCCAGAAAACTCGAAGAAGTTCGATCATCCGAATGTCCGTTATCAAAGATTCGACATGGATTATAATAATAATAATTTTAAACAATCTTTTGATATACAATATATATACAAATAATTAGACTTCCTTTGAGTTAAGAAGGTAAAGTAAGTGTTTGATAAAGTTAGATTAACTTCATACGAACTTAAGAAATTTAGATGGATCGAATAATTATTAACATTGCTTATTATATGGTTTATACCATTTGGTTTGGCATAGAGAGGTTTGATGGAATTGTTAGAACAATTTTGCAAATCTTCATCAAGAACAAACAATCACGAGTCAGACGTTGCTGTACAAAATTTTCAACCACTTAACCCTTATACGGGCTCATAAAAACATTTTGCAAAGGTTCAGCAAAAATAAAAGAAATAGACATTCTCAACATCCTCCCTTATCACGTTCTCTAAATTACTAGAAACATTTTCTTTCCATAAAAGCAAACCTCCATCCACGCGTTATACCAGTTCCCATTATCCAAAACGTACCCAGTTTAGGCAAGTACCGCTGCTTCTGTGCCTCGTCTCCGTGCTCGTAAATGGCACCGGCAACCAAAGAGGATTGAACCGAGAAAGCAGACCTGTATCCACTGTCCACGGCCTCGATCTCCTTGGCCAGGAGTCCGTAGGCCACAGAGGAGATGCCAGCAGCCCCGTATCCCTTCATGGTGCAGCCCAGGATACCCATCTCACCCAGCTCCCTCATGATCTCTTTGTGGAAGATCTCCTTGCGATTCGCCTCGACCACTCTAGGCAGAAGCCTGTCGCGACAGTAGGAACGGAACTGGTCCCTGACCAGGATCTCATCCTGGGTGAGCTGGGACTCGAGATCGAACGGGTCCTCCCAGTTGAAGGTAGCTATTTCGTTTCAGAGAGGTTCGCCAACTGAGACTTGGTCGATTTTACGTTGTTGGATCAAGTTTAACACATTGAAGACAGTGTAACACTTATTAAGTATAATACATCATTAAAAATTTATGAGCTAATATAATGGTACTTCTAGTTCTTCGTTGTAATGTTTTATTTACTTATAATTGCAGCTTTTTACATGATGTTACTTGAAATTCCATATAACGTGAATTAACGTCATCTCCGTCTTCAATGTGTTAACACATTGACTGCCATGGTTATTATTTGAAAAATGGTAAATTAAAATTCTTTGGCTAAGCTGCAACGTGTGTTACTTCACGCCATACCAACCATCTTAATGCAAAGTGATTAAAAGGAAAGAAATTTTCAACTGATGTTGGAAAGCTTATCAATAATTGAAGCTGTTTCTATAATACTGTAGCGTGTGCAAAATTATATGACGTTTTAAGTAATTATTGTGACGTAAAATGTTCCATAGATCTTAGTTTTTGTAATTTTTGTAGCACCTCCTAAATATTCTATAATTAATTGGAAATTAGAAAAGTAATTCTTTCGTATTTGAATTCATATTCTCGTTGCGTCACGTGATACCCCCCACCTAAAGCAAGCGTCACGTGCTACCATCTGACGGTAACTTGGGAAACTTCTAGTCGACAGAAAGCAAGTTGTTAGCGTGAAAAGTGAAAAGAAAGTAGTGGTTAGATAGACAAAAGAAAACTTACGCTTTCCTCCTAGTGGAGACGAGACCGAGATCTCTGATAATTTGAACGATGAATTAAGAACAATATGATTTGTACCGTTAATAAATATTTATAATCAAGAAACGAGCGATATTTTCATTGGAAGTATCTACTGCAAAGTAGATTAATCGTTCCTTGCAAATGTAAGCGATCGTGCATTAAAAAAAGGATACGTCTCGACGGGATTCCACAAGAAAATCGATTGAAGCTCGATAAAATTTTTCGCGTGACGGCTGCCATGTTAACAGTCGGCATAGAACTGACATGTCGGCCTGCTCGAGAAGCCTCTTATCTTAAGTTACCTTGACCCCGCTCAAAAATAACGAAACGTTTGTGTTTTCTTTTCCGCCTTCGCTCGCTCTCCCGAATTTCTTATCACCAAACAATTTTTGGCATTAACATATCCCACATTAACGCTCGTAGGAATGAGAACCACTGCTACGTACCGAAATTGGCGGGAAATTCGAACTTGCAACCGTTATAACTGGCATACCAACAATATAAATCGAAAATTACGATAGTACATTAACATATACATATTAATCAATAAACATCGCCCATTCCATATGCATTAAAACATGTTTTTTTTTTAAACACAATATTTATGTTAAATTACTGTTACTCCCAACAATTACTCATTGTAGGACATATTTTATTTACAAAACTGTATAACAATAGATATATTATAGATGTACACGTTTTTCTTTCGACGATCGAAGATTAACAAACATTTTACACTGTAAACAATTAAATTTGCAACCGTGAGAAACGTGCGAAACAATTGTTGCTCGCTGGAAAACAAAGGAGGGAGAGGTGAGAGGGAGATGGAAAGAGAGACAAATGATTTTCATGGGAATGTTTCATGGTGGTCGTTGCTGGTCTGTTCGAAAGGCACTTCGATGATTCGCGAATGCGATGCTTATCAATCTTGAGGTCCAGTTTCTTTTTTACACCACCAGAATATCATCTTTCTCGGGCGGACCATCTGGCAGCTTCTGATTAAACACCCTGATGTTGTGAAACAGATAGCCGAGGGAGTCCATGATAGGTCGCACGATGGCCTGAGTGACCGCCGCGAGGAAATTTCTCGTTGCAGCGCAGGTGATCTTCCACACACGAAGACACGGTGCCAGACACCATATGTGCTAGAATGTAACGAGATTTTGCAGTTTCCTGGCTAATCGATAGCAATCGATTCTCCATAAATGTTTCGAAACGCTATGTACTTATTATGGAAGATAAAAACAGCATGAAGCAAAGAAAAATCAATGGGAAGAGGTTTAAGTACTATAAGCGTAATTCTTATGGGGTCCAATGTTAGAAAAGAAATGAATAAACTCTCACTTTTATAACGAATCGTAGTACATTTCACAATTTTACCATGTGCTCGTTAAAATTGTCTTTATTTCTATATTTCTGCGATGAGAGGTTTTCCTTTGGAAGTTATGGGCTATTATTCTAGCTGCAGGCTAAGCAAAGGCGATGACCTACATTTCCTAGGTGGCAGCAAATAAAAATAATCGTAACGATCACTGTATAATGTTTGCGGGTGGTTGTGCGGAGGAAGTAACGCAGGTGGGTAACATCGATCGACCATAAAATCGAGAAAAAGGTCGTCGACTCACCTGAAACGCGAGGCAGGCGAACGTGAAGCCGAAGCAGAGGGCGAGCAAAGGTGCGACGAGGACGGAGAGGAACACGTAACAGCAGCCCCTGGATAACCGGAAGCAGTGGCCGCTGAGGCGCCACGCGCATTCCGGGCTGCGTATCCCTTCCGGTTCCCCGATCACGTCGTCCCACATCACCTGTTTCCGTGAAAGTCCAGTTCTTGTAAAATTCCTACTCATTCCTTGATCTTTGTTACTTCGAATTAGCATACTACAGTATTGACATTTGTCCAAATTATGTATTTCTACCAATCTGAGCGCGCCGGTCACCGATGACCTCCGTGGCATTCAACGCTTTAATTGGCTATTACCCGAAATTCAATGGTCAGAACAATCACTTCTCTTTTTTGAATTTGAATTTTCTTTCGATAACAGCGTGATACATTTGAAAAGGCTAAGGGTAGGTGGTTAAAGACGTTCTATAATCTACTACCCTAATCGGGCAGGTTTTTTAAATGTCAAGGTTGTTAGGTGTATATTCCCTTTAGCTAAGTTCGCGTGCTCTGCCTACAGTAATAATCGCTTGCCCTCGTATTTCCGCGAAGCCTATCAATTTCGACCAACTAAACGAAGGAAAAAGAGGGCAACATGTTATTTCAATTTAATCTCTACGAAACCCCCGTTAACTCTAAAACTAACCACCCTCTTTTTTAACCCACCCACTTCAACTTCAATTTCTCAAAATCCCCATTAATACAAAAACTCACCTTCTACCCTACTCTGTCCCATTCAAATCCCATCAAATCTCAGCTTTCTGTAAGCTTCCACCCCATAGAAACTCCACCATTTCTAAAATCGATCTTCCAACCTGCTCCCTTCAACTTCCATACTCCAAAACCTTTCTTAAACCTAAAGCTAACCTTCGAACTTGTCCCTTCCAAGTCCCCCTCTCACGAAAGTCTGATTTAGTTGAAACCCAACATTTTAGCTGCCCTGTTCCCCAATTTGTCACGCAGAGTCTCCGTTAAAGGCAATCCCCCAAACTCACAACCCCCTCTCCGTAACCAGTCCCGTGCCACGAAAGGAGCAACGAACACGACGTACCTGTAGATGCTTGTTCAGGCTGTTCGGGTCCCTGTCCTCGAGATCTGCGTTGCTCTCGTCCCCCACGGAGGACCCGGGTTTCTCCATCCCTGGAAAGTTGAAATCGCCACAGGTCGGCAGGGTACACTTGAACGCGTTTCTAACGCGCGCCAGCATCGTCCGTCGCGACGCGCCCGCTTCAGCCTTCGCTGCTGCTCGAGCGACCGCGGTCAAGTGCGTCGCCATCGCGGAAACGCGACGCGCCAACGCGGGAACCGACCGATCCATAAGACGCCATTGATTGTGCTACTCCGTTTGAATAATACAGGCCCCACGGAGAACGGGCGCCAATGCCAGGTTCGCCACAACTTGGACGAAGCGACCTCGTGGTGATTACAAATCTATAAGCTGTCAGGTCTGTTTGCGAAACTTATAAATCGCGCCCTTTTGCTCGCCAGACCTCAAGCTATAATTGATGTGTTTTCCTGTTTGGGATAATTCTATTTTCTGTGAGAAATAGGAAACTTTCGAATCGTGGTATCATCCATTGGACTTTATGAAAAATATGTACAGTAATTGAAGTGATATGTCAAAGTTGGGATAATTCTATTTTTTTAGCCTAAGTCGAAAAGGTGAGGAATAGAAAACTTTCGAATTAGACTTTATGAAAAATAAGTGTAGTAATTGAAGTAACAAGTAAAAGTTAGAAGACGTAAGAGCTTTATTTTAAGGTTTTCGATCGTTAAGAGCTGAGTTCGTCGCGATGTACGTTTAGCGGAGACTTGTTGCGGTTTCGTTAAAGGTTCGAGTGGACGAGGGTCAGGGGTCGGCAAGGGGTTAAACAACCCTCATAATCTTGGCTATCGATTTAGCTGCGACTAACCGCGTTTATGCGACTCGATAATTTGCGTCGCCACAACCTTTCTTACAGGGGCGGTATTAGAATTTCTTGTGCTAGATTCTGGAGTCATTTTTGTTGCACGTGATTCGTATTTAGTAATTAATTTAAGCGTTTGTGAATTCTGTTATGGATCAACGATGGAGTGGGATTAAATGTGTGTGGTTCAAGAGTTGGAAGATTTCTAAAGATCCATAGAAGATTCGTTGAATTGATAATCGTGAAAAGGAATTGATCGATTATTGAGATCTTGTTGTGGATTACTTTGCTATATAATAGCAAATATTTATAGTATATTTCCTATGCTGTAATCCGTGAATTATTGCGGGATTTAGACGCGACGGAAACTCACACGAGATTATCGATCGGAAACTTCTGATTGTCACGAAGATCGCATCGGCCCATTAATAATATAG